>JARQTH010000109.1:376948-432225 GCA_030142595.1 Trachelus iudaicus | reverse complement strand
AGAGAGAGAGAGAGAGAGAGAGAGAGAGAGAGAGAGAGAGAGAGAGAGAGAGAGAGAGAGAGAGAGAGAGAGATAAACTTGCTATCAAAGAAATACGTCAATACATCTACAGTCGTATTAAAACTGTTTTAACGAAACGAACTTTCGGCATTTATGCTTGAGCGTCGAAGGGTTCTACGCCGTCCCGACGCCGACAAGTACAAATGAAACGGAGGGTTGCATTCAGACAGCCCTTGAATCGCTGACGATATTGATAAATTAGACGGAAATTCCTGAAGCGGAAAACGCAGACGGTCGTACAGGATATTTGTTAAAATTGAATTTTACGAGAAATGATTTTGAAAATTTTACATAAGTAAAATATTCAGGAACCGTCTTAAAATAGAAAAATTAATACGTAATTTTTTGTCCAAAAATAATTAAATTTTCTAGACATTTTCTATTTATATGTATTTTCGCATTAGAATCTACACGAGATTTGATATAGGGTCTCTTTTACTGTATGATTTTATAGCTAGGCGAAGAAAGGTGTGCTAATTGAAAAGGTGATGAAGTATAAAACTAAGAAATTGAAGTATAATTTCGATATCAAGATGGATGATTGGTATACCCTTATAGATGATGAGATATATAGATATATATATATCTCGATACTCGACGAGAGTCCTGATTATCGATCGTATGCTAATACGAGGTTAATTACAAGCTTCTTCTTCTTGGCCGTGGCGAAAAGTGCGTACGACGCGCACGCATCATTTAATAAGCGACTAGGATGGAGTACGCATCCAGGCACGTATCAAGTTACTGGTACGACGGGTGGTATTATACACGTAGAAACGAACGGGGGCAACGCACGGTGGAATCGGCATAGCCGTAAACAAACGGTACAGCTTCGACCATGCGCGACAGTCATGAATGCGAGAAATGAATGAATTAATATAGAAGTCAAGAAGTACCAAAATCGAAAGCGCGGGAAATATGAGAAATTTGAATTTGTGACAATGTACGAAATGAAACAAAATACAAAGAAGGACCATTGATGACTTAGAAAAACAAAAGGAATTATGATCATTCAATTTTATGATACAACAGACATCTGAGGTAAACGTCGATTCGTACTCTGATCATCAAAATATTAAAGCTGTAATCTTACTTGGCTGAGTCAGTTTTTTGAAAACAAATAAAAAATGATTAGAAAATACGTGATATGCTGTTACATTGATTGGGACTAATTATAATATTTAGACGATACTTTGAACCAGCTAATTATTAATTCCTTTTAATATCTCTCACAGATAGTCTCCTTGGACGTTGTTAAACTTTCGTTTTTAATAGCCGCAAGAGAAAGTCTCTATAATAAAACAGGGTAATCAGAGTGTCCTTAATTATTTAAATGATACGTACAGTCAGTTTAAATATTAAAAAACAAGAATTTATACTATATACGTATGTCTCAATTTTCAAGTCTCTCTCAAGTGCCTTCGTCAGCTGGTCTCAATTCGTTAATTATATTATTATTATTGGACCATTAAGTGACCGTAGTTATCAGGTTAATTGAGGTTAGAACTGAGAACTTTGTCACTTGACGTTCGCAGCCGTAGTCCCTATGACAAGATTGAATGGAATTTCGAAAAAATAATTGCTAGTAGTCCTTTTGTTAAATATAAAAAGTTGTATTGTGATTTTATTATTATAATATAAATATATATACATATACTGATAGGACGGCAATATTTAATCCACCATACCAGGAATTCAATGGACGACGTTAAAATACCATTAATTCTTCACTGTCGCGACGAAAGACGATAAGAATCAGTTTCCGAGGGTATTCTGCGACCTCAGAGAATAAAAGTTATTACACAGCCAAAGGGTGATCATAAATGGTAAGCTGTTTAATGCCGGCCTTGACTCGCAGGATGAAAGCGAACTGCGTATATGGTTGCAGGGTCGAGACCAGCGAGACTTTGGTAAGAGAGGGCGATTACGTTGCAGGTTAATTCGCGTGTAACCTGATTGTACGTTAATTTCATTGGTGACCATTGGATTGGAACAGCAAGAAGAAATAATTGTCACGCGTGTACAAGAAGATATATTTTTTTTTAAATCCAGATCTATTGCCAATCATATTTTTTCAATCCCGTTAATACAAAAATAACCTAACCTGATAGTGAACAATGCAAAGATAAAAAAAGGAAGAACCATCAGTGCACGTTATTATGAATGGCGCCTCGTAAAACAAATAATAACGTATTTTCTTACCCAGATACAAATCGAGAGTTACTCATCGACGAACACGTCATTCGGGATAGTCTGAGCGTAGCGAGTTCCAAGGATATTCAAGAATTTCATTCTACAGAATGCAGCCATGCAATTCATGGCGGTAGTCAAATGATTTTTAAATGATATTCAATAAAATCCAGTAGAAAATTACACGACGAAATTGACAGCATACGAAAACACTCGAATAGTGTTTGAATGAACGAACGTTGTCTAAAATTAAGTGACAGCGTCACGTGCACTCAAGTAGCCGACCATACGACGTCATCGGGCAACCTAACCTAAGAAACGTGATGCGCTACAAAATTCGTGTGCACAGAGCCTCGTAAGTTTTCTATCGCAATTCAACGTACAAAATCAGACCGTGCATAGTAACAATATTATACCTGTATTACCCCTATGGACCTAGCGCCCCTGTTTTATTATACAAATTTGAAATAGTCGGATAGAATTTAATTGTTGTCTTCTATTGATAAAAAACTAAGGAAAGTAAGAAAAAATTTATTATTCCCATGCGTAATCTAAACCGTAAATCTATCTATAATAATCTTTAACAAAATATCAAATAATCTATATATAATCATATCCTATAGTAGTTTCACCCTAAAGAAAGGTTCAAACAGTTTCTAAGTTTAAATAAAATCTCAAAGCTTCCACTAGTCATTGGTGATAGATGGTTAAAGATTAAAATTCTTAATTAAGAAAAAAAGTAAGCACAAGCTACCAATGCTTAAATATTTATGGGAAATTACATCGATCGGCTTGTACTTGTAAGGGAGTTTCCGACGCGGATCGCTGAACCCTGAGTAAGGGTCGGGGTGCAGGTTAAGGGAGGTTATGGGCCGAGCGTTTTACCATCAGACGGAGCAAGAAGGGGCTGCTGGTGCATGCGTGTAAAGACACGCGTGTCCCACACGGACGGACGAACAGTAGACGAGCAGACGAGGGTGAATCGAGGGTGTAACGCCCGGTAGACAGACAGGAGCCCGATTGCTCGACTGGCTCGACCCATTGGTTAGTAGACCCCAGCCAGGCAGAATCCTCTGAGTCTGGCTGGGCCTGGCATCATGGATTCACTCCAACCCTCGTCCTCACTGCGGATGAATAAACCCACGAAGCTAATGCTGTCAGGAGTGCCGTTATGTGGCTGAGGAGTTAGAAAGAGAGAGGATGATAGAGGAGAATACGATGAAGAGGCAGAGAGGTATCGAAGGTGAGCAAGAGAGTAGATGAATACGAGGGACGAGAGGGAGTGAGAGAGATGAGGGAAAATCAAAAGAAAGAACACAAAGGGAACTACAGGGACTGAGAGAAAGAGATAGAAAGTGGTGGGCTCCCCTATGGCTAGTGTAATGGAAATTTCATGTGGGTTCTGGTTACTCTCTTATACCGACCACTTCTTCTCTGCGCGGGTCTTCCTGGATTATTTACTACCACCAACCCTCGCGACGCCCAACCCCTGCGTCCTGACTCCTCTTCTGATACCGCCGACGAGAAAACGAGCTCGTCACTGTGGGTCTTCGTAAAATTTTTAAGCAGTCACGTGATTTCACCAGCCACCCCTTACTACTATGGTATTTGAAATACGCTTTTTTTATGATTCAGTTCAATGTGGTTTGTTTACTTCCGGTTTTTAATGGCTGTGTATTATTTTTGCAAGGGCGTATGCTCTTGTTCATGTTTCTTTACACTAGTAGTGTTTACGCTTAGAGACTGAGATGACGACGACCGTAAAGCACAGACTCAACTCCCTGCGGACCGAATGATGTCACTACGTAGAATCGTTTAACCAATCAGTAAGATTCATCATTTTCTGCGAAACCATTGACTACATCCAAGTATACGCGGTCTGTGACGTAATCCGTTGCAATGATACAAGTTCTGAAAAAAATAGTTTTGTCACGCCTAAAAGAAGTTACAATGTAAAAATCTTCGTTTTTTAATCACAATTTGGTTAATGGTAAAAAAAGGTTTTATTTACACGTCAAAAATTCGTAATCGTAACATTCATGATGTAAACAATAGATATAACCGATTGAGTAACCAGCAACGAAATCACTGTCAATGTCAATGGCAATCGTCACAAAATGTCGAAGGTTTCCTTTCGACCAAGAACTTAATAATTTCCTAGAACCGATAATTCAAAGTTAACTATCCACGAAATCCTCGTGGATCAGATATTCAATTAGCAAGTAATCGCAGTCGCGATCAGTTAGATATTCTCCGAAGACCCATAAAAACCCTGGACTATGATTCAATTATCATGCCATTGTATAATAAAAAATTTTTATTTCCCAACACAGTAATATAAAAATTATTTCCTAATACAGTAATATAAAAAACGAGATAAAACTCTCATACAAATTAAAAGCCTAAGCAATCATTATATTTGCGTCTAAACGAAAGTACTAAAAGCTTATACACGTACTATTACTTTGTGTACCGTTGCACCCTATTAATAGAGAATACTTATGTTCGCGCCCGATATAGCGACTGCATGTGGTAGCTGCATTTAGCAGAGAGCGTGGACGCCGATAATAGAAATAGGACCTTTTTCTTTTGTATAGGCCCACAAGCCTCGTCCGTATGAGTTTCACTGTTCCTACGTGCTGGTTCACGTGTTCCGCCGTTCCATCACGATACACGCTTTCGTTCCAGTTTCGGTCCGTCATACTCCTCTAGTTCACGGCCAAATCTTGGCTACGAATGACACTGTGCACCCGCGGATGAGCGTACTAGGATTTATTTACAGTGCAGAAATAGCGACACGTGTTCGCCACTTGGCCGCGGGCCATTTCGCACCCTTCCTTTCGGTTCAGCCCCTTTGTTCGACTCAATGAAAATACCGGGATTCGGTTCTGCTCGATTCTCCACTGATTCGATATCGGTTCTTGTTACTGTCAAATTCATTGACACTGTCATTCCATGAAAATGGCAGAAACCGTATGGCATCATTCCATGAATAATACAAAGCATCAAGGCAGTTCTCATATGCCTGTTTCAAAATGATGAGTCACAGTCACTGAATCGACAATCATCGTAAACCGATCGTATGTAAATGTATAGTGAAAAATTGTTAAAATACAAAAATTAAGACCACCTAACCTTAAAAGACTATAAGCTTTACACTTTCTTAATCTAACAATCTATGCTGGGATTTAATTGGTCGGTAGTCACCAGTGGAAACTACCATCGTAATCCACATCCTGCATACACATTTAATTCCCAGCGATACATCCTGCAGATAGAGAACACAGTGAGTAATGATTATTAGTCCTATTGGTTCCCGAGGTCGCATCCTCGTTGGTGAACCTGGTCTGTTGAGGATAAGGGTCACGTCAAGGTGGATCGGTATCGCCGAATGGCATGGAGTCACGTGAGAACCGCTGTCGAAGACCGTCTAAATATAGAACCGGTAGTTTTATCTTTTCCTGGAGATATTTCAAGCAGACTGCCCGGCCAACCGGTCGGCCTACCCGTTTGGTGCATTGTTTAGGAATTGCACTATCGCCGGACTTCGGACCCGAATACACGATTCCTCGCGAAATAGCTGTTGCACTCTTGATGACTTTACAGAGAACCAAAACTTTACAGAGTTCATTGCTGGCTGACGTGTTTATTTGTCTGGTTATATCGGAGTCTTACGGAGTACGTACAATATTCTATGTTTACGGTGGGAATGACGTAGGTCAATCAAAATGTGGATTAAGGCTTGAGCCTGAAAATCGCCAGAGTCACTTACGAAAACGTGAATTACTTGGATCCGTGCAATTATTGGGTTGGTATGAAAGTAGTGAGACACTCTAGAAAACTCGACATACATATGTCGTTTTTTAAATTAATTGTTTTTGACCATATTTTATTATGTTGTCGAACATTCTAGACACTTCCGCTCTGTGGGTATATACAATAGAATATGGTCAAAAACAATTAATTTAAAAAAGGACATGAGTACAGTTTTCTGAAGTGCCTCATTACTTTCATGCCAACCATTATATTTGTATTCGCCAGTAGCTAAGGCCATTTCAATGTTCGCCTACGGTAATGGGTGAAATAAAGAAAATTATTATATGATATATCGGTATGCAAGGGCTACAGTGTTGTTTTATTGGAGGTATAACAGAGTTATGAAATATTTTACGAAGATTATATAATCCTGGATTTCAGAAAAATATTGTATTTTCAAAAAACGTCTACTGTTATCCAGTGACGTACTGTGGATGCATCAGTTTAATGAATCCATTCGCTTTTATGGGATTACGTAAAGCCTTGGTTGGCGACTGTTATTATCTCTATGGATAGTGCTGTACTGTTCCTATGAGTACTATGAATTTGTATATACGAACTTGTGTGAAATTTTCATGATATCCGTCCATTTTCTAAATTTCATACTAATAATGGCAGAGTATATTAATTCAAGTTACGCGAATACCAGGGTGATTGTGAAAGGAACTTCGCGCCGCACTGGAGTTTAATTCGAATCCATGCGAAAGCGACGCTCCCAACGAGGACGGCAGAAGCGTCGAATTTCAAGAAACTTGGCAATTCTCAAGAGCATAGAGTCACAGGAAGACGTCTGGTCTGATAGTTCTCTGGCAAGCACCGCAAATTACATAGACACAAGCTTATACCAGCACAAAACGAAACAGCGCCATCTCTGAGGAATTCAAGTCTGCCAGAACGTTTCACGTATTTTGACTGGAGTATTCAATTGAATTGTTGCAACCACCAGTCGATTCCCAGGAGCATATTTTTTTAACGACATCAGGAAGCACCAAACATTGATACGGTCCCAAAGATAAACTGAGTTCCCATAAAGCCTCAAAAGCAAACCCCAGTAATTTCCTATCCAACTAAATAATATATCAAAAGACTAATATTTCACCCTGAACCGTGAAAGTTTAAATGAACTCAAAGTACAAGAATGAATATTGATTCGTACGAAAATGCACGTAATAAAATTCCTCATCGTTTCTACTACTCAATGAAATTCCTAAGGATTTTGACCCAGGTCAAAGATCCACTTGGTCTTCTCCAAATGTTGAGCCAAAGTAACAGTACAATCCTATGTCACAGCTCAGAAAAACATTTTCCACGGACATTGACGAATGACAGAAGCGTCATGTTTCGAGAAAGTTGTTAATCTCGGGTGCGGGAAAGGTTCGTCCTTATTGAGCCAGGAGGCGCGTCGGGACACGTCCCCTTGGCACGTTCGCAAGACTGGCAAAGCCCCTGCCTTCGCCCGAGCTTCTTTTCTCAGACTCAATGCCCTCGACTCAAGTTATTCCAGTTGGCGTAGGGACACAAGGGGCCAGGAGCACAGGACGAGGCATTGTCACGATGCCAAAAGTGCCCGATGGCGACGTTTGATTCATTCGTGAGAGTGCACCTCGTGACCGGGCCGGCAATCGGGTTCCTGCTATCAGCCAGTAGTGCCTATGCTAGCTGACTCGATAGCCAAGCTGAACTGATCGGCGGGATAGCTGGAGTCTCGAATAAACCCCGTCGATGTCCGTGGGCTATCCCCGAGCCGACGGCAACGGAATGCTCATACTATAGGATGGTAGCGCGCCGGTCAAAAACTAGTGCTGTCCTCATCTTCCGTGATACCTCCTGTACCTCTCTGGAGTAAGTCAGTGGTTCGCAACCTTTACCAAATAAATAATCACTGCCTACTTACTTATCGACCGTCTATGGGAACCTCTGGTATTTATCTCTTCGCGAGAGATTCGTGTCTTGGGATAATTCTGATTGTCAGTGATTCACGCACCAGAATAGGCAATTTCCCTTTCACTTTGCTTAATACCGGCTTTGCTACGTTGCCAAATCGTACTAGTGATAGAGATATACATTATTTTCATTGAAAAATTTAATTAATACCGAGCAAAGAATTACTTTATAAAATGTCCTTACAAAATCCTATGCTGACGCATAAGCCTTCCGAGAATGGACGTATGTCTATGATAGGATAAGAAGTTTTAAGTTTGCTCAGCGGATGATAGATCGTTCTGATAAACTCGTTACTTAGAACCTGACGTTAAACGGAAGCAGTACTGATGGTAAAAAGGATCTATTGAGATTTCCCTATAGAAAATGTTCTATTTATAGTATTCCAGTACTACATATACTACGTAAGCCGTACGATTACTTTCAAGCTGTATAAGTACGTCAGGAATTGTTCTTCTGATCGATTAATGTTACGACTGACCTTTTAACACGGCAAATGCATTAAGTTGCTAATATCTATTATCCAAATATACAGCAGCAGCTTTTTATTGATGTACTCGGGGTATATATAAATGATAAATAGTACTTTTGGTAACTCCTTGATTAGCTACCTCAAAATCTGCATTCTGCTAAGAAATCAGATCAACATACATAGTGTATATGTTACAAAGTGTCATATATATAAATAAATATTCCCCACTAGATTGCTTCAATTCCTAAGAAAACATCTGTGTGACTAAAGTATCAAGTATAAAAAGGTAAAATATTTGTGTTCCCACGGTCATCGTCAATTTCGAGCATCCCATAAATTGCGCCACGGTTACACACTGTCAACATTTGATCGTAAAGACATTATATCTGTAATACAGTTGAAGTAGCAAAAGAATCAAGGACGTGATAACACGTCGAAGTGTTAAAAATAGATTAAATGACAATGATAAATTTTTCATGCAAACTGCCAACCATGTAAGTAACGTTAATTCAAAATTTTTGTCTCAAAAAAATATCAGCCACAAGTCACAATTTTCGTATAATATCCTCAATGGGATCGAAGGGAAGGTCTAATCTTCTCTCAGGACTCATGACTAAAATGACTGTTCCTATGTACGATGAAACACTAGGATGATTCATAGAAGGCAGTAAATCGAAGAACCACGTCGAGTTTCCGGAGTCTGGATTGCCTCTGCTAAGATTACCGGCGATGGAGACCCGGCATAAGAATTACTTTGGTCGTTAACTTAACACTTTTTCACTGAGCCATAATAGGAATACACATATTATTGATGGTTACGACTCTACTGACAAATGATCTCTGAATGCGCTTCATTATATTCCTGAATACCAGCTAGGCGTTACTACCAAAACAACTGGAGCAAAATCAAACGCAATTTATCCCGACTGGCACAAAGGCTTAATTACAGTGATTGTAGGGGCCTTTTCCATTTTGTGGAGAGAAACAATAAATTTTAAATATCCTCGCGAGCACCAGTAGCGTTAAACGTCAATGACTCGAGTAACGTGACAAGTGTTGAGACTCCTTGAACTTCGAGCTTCCTCTGGTCGGGGTATCGACGCATCCCGTCGCGTTAAAAATAGCATTCGATTCCACTAGACCCGGTGGGCAACTGCTTTTTAACGAGCCTCCCCGAACAATGCGTACTTATCATAATTTAACATTCTTACGAGCGTCGACAGCGGCACGTTCCAGAAACCGGTCGGACATTTTCTACTAGGTACCAGTTTTGTGTCTGGTTGAAATTATCGAATGAAACTAGGGAAAAGGTTTTACAAAAATATATATACAGATTGCTTTAAGGGGACAACATATCGGCGCGTTGGAAAGCAACGTTGCCACAGGGTGTATTATCGTACGGTTATCTTGGTCTTGACCCGACTAAAATTACCATGATGCGTCCCTTTTATTGGGCTCACATTTCAAAGTGCACGCGTGCACATACGCATCTAGTACCTAACTACTTTACTCGCACGACCCTTGACTCCGTTTTTTTTAACGAGCACAATGAGCTCAGGATAGCAACGACAGACCAGAACAGAGACTACATTCATGGGTATTGAGTCCATTGAGTTATTGCTCGTTATTGATGCTGGAAGGAGGCTGCGCGAGGGTGTATGTACAGATATGCTCATGTTAAATACGCTCTTGAATATGTCTGCGTGAGACAGGGTCAAGTCAAGACAGAGAGAGAGAGAGAGAGAGAGAGAGAGAGAGAGAGAGAAAGAAGGAGATCGCGTAAGATGAGGGAACCATATGAGAAGCTGACGAATGAAGAGGAGTCATGGAGCGGCAGAAGCAGATCTTGAACGAAGCTGATGGGTTCGGCGTAGCTGATGGTGCAGGGTGTAATGTAGAGCAGGACAGGACAGAATGATGTACAGATGAGACTGCTAACTGAAGGAGTCCATTGTTTTCATCGAATCCGTGTCTACCACGTCTCTGAGTCGTGTTTAATAAAGTACTGGTAGCAAAGTTTTTCACTGTCTTGGATGTGCATGAATATTATTATCCTACATCTCTAGAAAGTCCGATCGATCAGGTGTTGTAGGTAGGTATTCTTGACCTGTCCAGGGCTTAGCCGAGACGTTGTGTTAATTCACCAGGGACAGTCGGAGAATCATTAATAATTAACGATCGAGGATAGATAAGTTGCTTGTTTATTTATTTGAGCCGATTTGTGTACCTGGAACTTGATGGTCAACTGTCATAAGAGTTATTGTAATTGTGAGCCTGTTAACAGAAATATTTAGTGTAGGGACTTGTTGTGCTATTGTTTTCTAATGTCATTTTTTTTGTTTAGATTCAATTTTAATGTCCGTTACCAAAAGAGTGATTTCTTCGGAATCTAGTAAAAGTTCCCCGCGCACTGTCAATCAATTCATAGAATAAGGAACGTATGTTCCAAGCGGGTAAAGCTAAAAGGAAAAGCAAAAAAACCAGACTGATTGCCCACGCTCTGAATCACAATGGAGTATTCTCTACAATTGTAATAAAGCTTTTGGCGCTGATTGTTCTTTCATTCTTACCCTATCTTTTGTATTGTTGCAGTACGCCCCGCGTGAAAATGACGGTAACGAAGTAAATTAAAATTTTAATTGAAGACATTAGAAGCCTACATGGATTGCTGTTCTAAGCCAGCAAGGAAAGGTCACGAGAGTTCATCTGCAGCCTGTCGCAAGCATCGGAGCACACGTGTTGACACAGATCAACCTGCGACTAGTGTTCCCGTCAAGATAAACAGGGCAGCCTCCTTGGGAAGGCATCCCACGAGATGTTTCTCTGCTCCGTTCAATACGTCGTATATAATATTACAAGAGGCGTAATGACCATCCGCAGAACGGATATGCGGGCTTTCGAAATTTCTCTCGCCATAACTACTATAACAATGTCATTATCTTCAATTTATCAGAACATAAAAATAGCACATGGCTTCAACAATACAAGTACTCATGATCTTGGACATTTGTAGTCTCTCAACTAATGAGATTCGTTCCTTTTTTAAGCTTTCGTGTCAAGCAGGAATCCAATAAAGTCCACGCCCTTTCATGCTTTTAGTCCATATCCCATATGAAAGAACATGACATTCCGTAAAAGCTCTTCCAACCAGGAATGTCAGGATACTTTGGAGAAATGTAATGTCACCTAAAGATGACATCCTAAAGAGTATTCATTAACAAAACAGTAGTATTTCAACTATTTTGAGAAACTGTGACTTGACGATATATTCTAAAACTCACCAAGACTTTAGTGAACCGTCTTTCCAGCTCTGTAGCGTCCGGCATCGGTTGCCGGGGTGCGCCACGGACGCTACCGCTTCGTACATGCGGCCCGGTTAAACTGCCCATACCCAGGCTAGGTTGACAATACTGTTGGCAATGGCCACCTTTGATGCCGGTAGCAACCCCTTCGCGAACTCCTGTGCCACTATCATTCTCGCTATTACCACGGCTTTGCACGATTCCCATTGTTTTTTGGTAAAGGGCTCTTGTTAACCACTGTCTCGATAATCCTCTAGGATCACTGTCACGCACTGGGAAATGTCAACGTCCCGTCATCGTCTACGAGATTATTGGCGGGTGCCTCGTCAACACGTGATTTTGGCATGCACGGTTATTATGTCAGTGGGAACGTGAGCGCGCCGGGCTGTGCAACAGGTATCAAGCCTTCCATCGCGAAACTGACTCGCGAACTCACGAACGTGCGCGCACCGATCACGAAGCACGCGAACTCCACTCCGAGCGTCCGTAGCAGCATCTGCCGTGTTGCTCTCAGCTTTCGATGTTCGTAGTCGGGTTGCGCATGCGTCTACGATTTCTGCGACATCTGGTGAGCATTACTGTCATTTAGGTTTAACACGAGTTTTTTCAAATATGTACTCTTTCATTGTGGATACTAACCATCAGCAAAGGTACAGGTAGCAGTTACGACAATAATATTAAGGTCTTTAAATATGAATCGTATGCAATGATTGAAGATATTTGTAGCCATTTAAATGAAGCGAATTATTACGAGAATGACGGGCGGGATGCTTTGAAAAATCTATAGTTCAGCTTACAGAGACTAGCTGGCTTATATGTTGATTCTTATTTTGTTTCTCTTGTATGAACAGATGAATCAAAGATGAGAAGGGAGTTTGTCAGTAGACCAATTTTCTTGAAACCAATTTTATTTGACTATCGATGCGCCATCTCAGCGGTGGACCGTTGAACCATACCCAAATTTTTGATTGGTCGAGTATACATATACTCGACCAATCAAAAATTTGGGTATGGTCCGACTTCCCTTCGCTCGGGTGGTGCGACGACTTCCAAATAATATTTGTTTTAAGAAAATCAGTCCACTGACAATATCCCTATTTATCACTGGATGAACCTTTTATTCTTTATTATAGGAAACTTCATATCTTACTGTAGTGTTGGTTGTTATCTTTCTTATTCATTTTTATGCAGTTGTTCCTGTTAGATTATATTGTTTTGTTGTACTTAGATGGTATTGCAAATGTTTTGACTTATAGATTTCAGAAGGAATTCTATTATTTCATAATAAAGCTTTTATAAATATATGTATACAAAAGTTTTATTGAGATCCATGTTTGCCACATTTTTTGATAGTTACTGTCTTATTTCCTATCGACCATTTTTATTATTGAACGGAATATCTGATAGTAACTGTTACCGGAGCTCAAGTTTATCGAAAACCGGTAATCAAATTATATCATTAGATTGGAATTTATGATTAATTTATTGTATTCGTGTTAAGGGTAATTATTAACAATACTCCACGCCCTTCCGTGACCCCTTGCATACCTGGGGAACTCCAAAACCGTTAGTAAATACCTCTATAATGTTGCTCAGTACTATTTAGTATCCTTTTTACAGTGAACGTGGAAGGAAGTGTTAGAAGTCTGTGATATTCTATCATTTATTTCTTATGCTTATTCGTAATTTTATTTATAATAAGGCGAGTTGTGCAAACTTAGAGAGGATTTAAAATGCCGAAGTGGAATCTGGAACATTGTTCTCAATGGATCGAAACTGAATCGATTAATCGAGGTAAGGACGCATATAAATTCGAGATGCAGAAGCGACGCCATTGACCACCATTGACTAAAGATAAATAATATGGCAGCGTTTTGAAACGTTGTTATTGACAGAGTTATAGTTGTTTGACGTTTTAATTCGATTTTAGGGTATTATCTGAGAAGAGTACAGATAGAAATGAAGAAATCACCTTTGAGTGATCCAAGTGGTAGCGGGAGACGGGAAGGTTTCGGTTGGAATTCTCGTGAATCTTGCAACAGAACAGGTTATGGCCGTGTTAAAAATGACAACTACCAGTGCTTCACTCCAAGCCAAAATCAAAGCCCACATCAGAAAGGTAGTGATGATTTTATTCCTCTGGGATTTAGCAGTCCACTATGTTCTCAGCAAAGACGCAGTAATGATTGGTACGGCTCTGGCGGTGATCGTAATCATCGAAACTCTGGAGGCTATAACCGTTATAAAAACAATTTTCACGGGAGTCCCAAATCAAATCTAAGCTTTTCTCCCTCTCCGTACAAGAATCAGTCTACGCAACGACATAACAAGGTGTGTTTGCTAATGTTTCTCTAATATTCAGTTCGTCTGGCAATAAGGTATGCTTATTTGTCATTTGTAGTTACGAAAAGGTTGCATATTGTGTGTGAAGACATTAAGAATAAATACGCTTGTTTTTAGAATTTTCAGAAGGGTATTCATAGACAGATAAATATATCTACCTATGTCAATTTGGAATCTTTCCTTGAGGATCCGTGGGCAGATTTAACAAAAAACTTGCAAGGTTTGGAGTCAGATAACCAGTTGTCGGAGGAATGTTCAGCAAATGTGGGTAATTGTAGTGATGTTGTAAGAACTGATGCTTCTTATATACCGTTAAACCTTCCTGAAACAGAATTGAATCAGGATATGTCAACAGTAACACAAGAAAAAGATCAAAGTTGTACAAAATTAAATCCTGAAAGTATATAACAGAAGGAGTTGATTGTTTTATAGTTTAATATTGATTTTCATTATGTATTGCACATAATACTCATTTGTACATAGGTATTGCAAAGATCATACATTTTTATAAGGATTCAGAGTATCGAAGTTGTGTACCATCGTGGTCTTTAGGTACAAAAGAAAAGTTTTAGATTTAAATTGTTTCCGTATGGAAACTGGTGTCGCGCAGAATCATATCTAATAAACATAAGGCATGCAACAGAAAAAATTATTTATCAGAATATATTTTCACATCGAGGCTGTGAAAAAAATGTTTGATTTGTATTTCTAACATGACTGTGCAATTTCTCTAATAATATACATAAATGTAATATGTACGTATTACATGTGTATAAATATATATATATATATATATATTATAGTATATGTAATATAGACGTTAACTGTGGTATCTATGATACGAGTAACATCAAATTTGAATGTATTGGGTTCAGTGAGGAATCTTATTTAGACAAAGACTAGATTAATTTGCTTGTAACATTCGAATCGCAGAGTACCTATTTACTAAAGTACCACTTCGCATCTGATTATTATAACATGAGCAATACCTATCTGTCATTTAATTTTAAATAATTCGGCAGAGCAATTATAGCATAACCAATTTTCGTTTATGTAATTTCTTAATTTTGTAAAGAAAATTAACACGAAATATAGTCATAGCAGTGCACACAACAATAAAATTATTGATATAAAGAAACAGTAATCGTACTTATTGTTCATCAAACTGGTTATTTGAATACTTGAGCCATTACTTCCCTATTTATATTTAGCACACAACTCACTTTAAATTATAAAACAATATACAATATCAAAGCAAGTGTTCAGTCACTTTAAGCAAGTACAACGAAATCTTTCACGTTAATGCATCTAAAAAAGGATACAGGAAAATCTAAAATGTAATAAAATGTTACTTAAACGCCATAATATTTTAATAAATTCATTGGTACATTATAGGAATCTAATAAAAGGTGTTACTTAAATATCCACCTGAACTCTTAGAAATAGTTTCAGTATGCGGTTTAAGCTTGGTATGAAAAATGTTATAAGAGAAAATTAACCATTTCGATAGTAGCATAGTGTAAACATACGATCGTTTACATCGTTTGATCATTTAATATCTAACGAATGAATGGCCTTCATTTTAATTACGGTGTACTTCATGATTTATAATCTTGCAGCAAGAAACGTCCTTAAAGATGACTAAATCGGAAGGAATCATGCAAGTTTCTCTAAATGTAGTGTACAAAAGAAATTTCTTTCGACTATATAGCTTGGTATATTTTTATTTGTATAATGAACTTATAGTCATTCTTACATTGACAGTTAAACAGTAACGTCATTACTCAAATGCTGTACAAAATAGATCAGCATTGATCTTTAAAATTGTATTGACAGTCATAAATTTATTTTTGAAAATGGGAATATCACAAGGTGGAGTTCCATGTCTTATTCACTATAATATTTTTCACTGTGAATCGAGTGAATCGATAATATCAATATCTTACAAACAATTTTGACAAATGTACGAGAAACAAAAAGAGAGAATAAAAAAAGTTATTATGTCGTTCTCAGTACATTCTGCATACTAATATTAAAATTTCAACCACCGAAGTCATATTGCACTTCTCTACCTTAGAAAAATTCAGTAGACATAAGTCGCAACGCGGCTCCGGAATACGATAGAGTTTCGTCGAGTGGTTGCTTGAATAATTGATAATCGGATCTCGAACCAATCAATACGATGCCTACACCGCGCTCAAATGAATTTATTGCACTAGTTCGTAGTCGTATTGATAGTAATCAAAGTTAAGAGTAGGTCCGAGAACTTTTTTTTTCCTAATTTTGTGAATCACCCTTACCTAGTTCTTCTATCAATTCAATCAGTTTTCTGCACGTGTTTCTCAATTATTTAAGAGTTTCGTTACCTATTATTCTTTGTATCTTTATGCCTCTCTGTTATTAAGGTGGATTCGAGGAGAGGAGGAATTCTCATACACATGTACAGATATACATAGATCCTCACACATATATGTATAATTAAGTGAATATATATATAATATGCTGAATTCTATTGACATACATATCATATAAAAAAAAATATGTATATCATTAGTTAAATTTTAATTTAAAGAATAAAATTATTAGTCCAACATTATTTCTCAAATACAATCTATTGTGAAATACTGTGACGCCGTGTATTTATAAGAAAAAGGATGTGACAGAATTTTGAAAATTTTCTTTCAATTATATTCCACTTAGATAATGTGATGGAATCAGAATAAATTTTAGCACCGTTCCTTAATTTTTTCTAGCATGAAAATACTTTGTACCTGTGTTGCTGCTGTGATTGTTTATGCTGCTTTGTTATCTGAAAAGATGTTGCCTTTGTCTACGATTGCAGTAAACCATTTCATTATTATACTGATGGTATCACTAGTTCCACTTTGGCAAATAGAAATAATACAAATATTTTCGTGTTGCTTTCTGTTTTCGACAATATTGTGCTGTATGTTTTGGTCCCATATATTCTAGGTCACAGCCATTAAGGGACGATCAATATAGTACATTAAGTTATAATATTAATCTACCTTAATGCTGCTGTTCTATTTTGGTGTGATTTTTTGCGTACATGTAAGATTCCGTTGAAAAATGATTATTAATGTTGCTTTAGACAAATGTGCTGTTTGGTAAATAGTTCTAGTAGAATGGAAGAAAATAATTGGATGAATTCCTCTTGAGGATATTCTAAACTCAGTTTACTGTCTGCGATGAGATTGTTTAACAAATTTTGTGCGATTAAACTGTGATGATAGATTTAACAGTGATATAAAAATATAAAAAGTTACAAAGAACGTCTAAGTAATTGAATAGAATTTTGGCTATTATTAAATAAGCAATTACAACACTTTTTTTACTATACTTTAGTAAAAAGAATTGCTAAAGCGTGGCAATTAATGTCAAAAGAATTTTATATACTGCAATACAATGAATTATCAGAAATGAAATTAACTTCTGAGTAAAAGAAAACCAAAGCTTAATGAGTAACTTATAATAATTAACGTAAGAAGAAGCATGAAAAATGATTATAATCATTACACAACAGTATGTGGGTCAGTATATAAAGAGAAAGACATAAAGATATTTAAATAATCAGATTCGTTGTTATTTATTCGTCAAAGGAAAGCAAAATGAGAATTATTTCATCAAAACAGTGATAAATAATCGATAAATAAATAATATATTCGATGACAATCATTAAACGGTTTAATTACTTCGAATGCCTTATTTGACCCATTTAAACGCATGTCGATATGTCTTGAAACCCTCTTATTGGAATCATATAATGAAAATATACGTAACACAGCAATCATTCTCTTATTTCCATCATCCATCCACAAAAGTTTTTTTTTTTTTCATAAGAACAACTTCATATCATGATATCCCCATTGACATCACTGATCCTCCTCTAAGTCACTAAACATTAGTCGCATTATAATGGAGCAATGACGTTTTTTTTGTTAAAAAATACGTTCGCATCATTAAGACTCGGTACATGATTTAATAATAATAACAATTGTAATGACCGACCAAACATTGACTCGACATCCTCTAATTAGTCATGCCTTAATTCTAGGCACATACGTATAAATAATGCGTACGGATACGTTAGGTTAGCATGCACGTCCGGTTAATGAACAGGAAATATCGGTAAACCTTTCCTTATCAAGTTATCAGTATACCGGGTACCAGACTTCTTGTACCTGGTAATAGCGTCCTTATTAAAATCTGCACGCACGCGCCGAAAGACAGAACGACAAATTACATATAGAATAATTTGACCCCACTTGACCTTTAGTTCTAGCCGTTTATACATTTCACTTTTTATTTCTGACACGATAACCAATCTTATTTTTCACCTTTGGTCAACTTTAGTCTTCTCTAGTGACACCTGCTACCGGTTGCTTCTTCATATTTAATTATACGTATATCCGATATATTATATACAATTAGGTAAAGAACGCAATTTATAAATAGGATTAGATGCGCGACGACGTACTATGTCAGTAAGTTCTTATCTGGTTACACTGTAGGATCGTTTCCTTCGGCAATAGGAGTTCCGTATATATAATAGGGATATAAATACATATATATATATACTGGTAATAACCTAGTTACCTTGGTCTCATCGTTTAAAGCTATAATTTCAAAGTTGACAGGCAATCAAGTTGTTGTTCGAAATGGAGCTCGTGTTCCTTAGTTTTGCGGATCAGACATTTTTGTACTTCCCCCTTTGCCTTCACCTTATCCGTGGCATTGTGATTAATTAGGTAGAATCTCTTTACTTATGTTGACTTAGTCCTTTGTTCATGGAAATTGTTTACAGTTTTTGTAATAATATGTTTTGAGAAAATTTTTTTATGCAAAAATGATTCTTCCCTACTGATGCACAGGTACTTATTTCTTTTATATTAAATTTAATCCACTTAATACCAGCTATTAATATTACATTGTCTTAGATCATCATTGTCTATTCCCAGTACTTTTAGTATTAGGTTGTATAACCTTGTAATTTAAAAAAATGCCTGTATAACAAAATTGTATGCCTTTGTCACCCTTATTGATACAATGAATATATAATGTGTCCAAGGTCCATAATAAATCACCATTAATAAGATTATATCCAACTTGAATTCCTAATGGATTGAAAATCCGAATAGAAAATTTCCACAGTCCTCACAAGCCTCTTTCACGCCTGCCCTTATCTCTGATAAATTATCGATTAGCAGAAATTTTAATAATGTTCAACCTATAGTAAATTTGGTTGTACTAGCATCTAATCACAAGGTCACCAAACGTTTGACCTTCTTTCAAAAGCTAATACCAACCATGAAATCAGGTACCAGCCAACCATTAAAAGCAACGCGAGTCGATCCTTTGATTTACTTAAAGTTTTAATTTAAACAACGCAAAGAGAACATGGATAATTTAATTAGGAGCCTTGACGAAGAACGAGTATATAACATATCGAAATAAAGATATAAACATAGCACATGTATATAACGATCAATGAATTTCGACATGAGCTCCAAGTCGAAGAATCGTTTTGACATCGTTATAATATTTTTCTAATACGATCACGAACGTACGTACTAAAATACACGTGTGCGAAGTATATAAATCTACATATGGTATATGAATATATGTATACATTATATATATATATATATATATATATATATGTACACTCTTTTAATAACCGATGTAACGGTAGCCGCTCTTAAAATATTAAATTTTAATTATCATGAGTTTTCTGTCTTATGTTACCTAGTCGAAGTACCGTGACAACGTTATTTTTTTCTCTTTTTTCCCCCTTTTGTTCGAGCGTCTATCCCAATTTTGAATAAATACAAAGTGAAAATTCCAGGAACGAAAATGAATATTTACAAAAGGGCGGCGATGCGACATTACTTTTTTGTCCCAGTCTTCATGGGTCACCATGTCGGATCAATGAGGCGCGTAAGAGAATATACATATGAAGGTTGCAATAGTAAGGTTATGTTATCGATTTTCTTTTATACTTTGTCGTTTCTATAACGGCACATTATCTACTGTACATACGCGGTACACGTGTATATGTATATATAACATAATCCGATTATATATAATACGTTTATACATGTCCTTTATGCATCGTTATAGATATACATGACTAGAGTTGATTTTGAAACCCATTTACCAAATGATCACGGTAAGAGAGACACAAGTAATTTGGATAGGAGTATTCCTCATAGTCATTTTGGCGCGCTTTTATAAATATACTTAATTTCTCAAATACTCTCATTGCTACTTCCTGTGTTTTTACGTAGATAGTTCGTGTCTCCTTGGAACGTCTTTGTTTTCTTATCTTCAACGCAAAGGATATGTAAAGAGATTTTGTTTTGTTTAAGAAGGAAGATTGATTATGCGCACAATATTACGCGTTTAACGGATCATCCCTTGAAGCTCAGAAATATAAATAACCGCCGTCAATTCGCTTATCCTGGTGAAAAATTGTTAAAGCATAAAAGCAGCGAGACGGACGTAAACGAATTTAACTTGTAAATTTCCAATACTCAATATCGATCTTGCCACTTGAAGCTAGAAAAAAATGCAAGTAACGAAGAAGAGACGCTTGACGGAGACACCCTTATTGTTAGACATTCTTCACGACGGATATGTTTCTTTGTTCCCACATCTTTATTGTCTTCACACGCGGTATTTATGAAGACGCGAATTACATAATTCGACTGTTCCCACTTTATCATAGAGATTTCGTTGAATTTATGTAAATTTGTATGACGCAACCGTTTACATCGTTGTACGTTGAAATTATATTGTTTTTTACAGTTGAAGCTGCGATGGCGCTGGTGGCAAGGGGAGTTGGTATCACATTAAAAATCGTAGACTAAGGAAAATTTGGAAAAAATTGGTCTCACTCTCGTCGATTCACGTTGTTAAACTGACACACAGTCATACGAGGAGTTCCTTGAGGACATCCTCGCCAAGCAAATTCTACAAATAATCATCGACTCGTTCGATCTCATCGGGTGGACTAGGCTCGGAGATGCTGAGTATCGGCAGGCCGAAGTGTTGTGCGTCGATACTGGAGTCCTTTGTGCATCTGGCGTAATCGCAACTCTTCGAGTGATAATCCGTATCGAGCCGATGACGTTGATGATGATGAGCGTGATAACGAGACAATCGGGGGCAGTCCGGGTCGCATGATTTCCGGCAGAATCTGGAAGATATCGGTATCGTTAGTAGATGGGGTTGTCGGATTTCTATTGGATTGGAATTTATATGAATAGGTATAGACTTGAACCAATTGGAACCAGCTGTATGGCGTAATTATGTATGAATTTATATTTTAGCGCGTTTTAGGATATTTTTGATTTTTATAATACATTGCGCCAAGGGTTGTTGGGATGTGTGATATATTTTCCAGTATTATATACTGCGTTGGTCGGTTATATTCCCATCAGAATATCCCATTTATTTTTGCCATTAGAGAACGATAATCTTGAATACATTTGGCACATGGCCAGTTTCGTATGCAAATTTTCTGCTTGCGTTGCAATTCTTGTAGAATATTTACCAACTGATATCTGATATACAATACCTGTATAAAATATGCATTTGGAATAAGTAATTTTCACCAAGGAGAAATATTATTCTGGTAAAAAAAAAGTTTGAAAAACGAGAGATTTTATAGTTAAAAATTTTAATAAAGGACGGCTTCATTAAGGAGTGATCGGTGCTTCTGAAATATTCATTAAAACTTGAAAGAAATAATCACATTTTTTTTTTGAATTCAATTCTTCCAATTCTATGAATCTTATAGAAAAGTATTTGTCCAATCTTTATCAAATGGTTGATACAAATTTTACTAGTTCGAGACTCAAATGGCGCTATGTTTGCATTATTGTAAAAAATGGCAAACTATCTAGTTACTGCGGCTCTGCTTAGTTTACCTCTCGTCCATGGAAGCAGGTTGATGCACCGGACAACGAACGTATTCGTGATTTCCACCGACTCGCCATCCCCCGAGGCGGCGCGCAACTGAAGACGTGGACGTCCCGACGCCGTCCCTGAAACGAGAGTCAATTTATCTGACAACGCCCGTGTATCTTCTACCGGAGTGGACTGAGACGGTCAGCATATATGTACATACATTTGTACAGATCGAGAAACGTATGATACAATATTATACATTTTACGTATAAAATGAAAATCCAAAAATTGTATATATCGCATCAATCTTTTTTCTACGAGGAATTAAAAGAATAATTTTTAATAAAATTTTTGTTGAGTATTCAACCCAAAAGGAGGATAAAAATGTGACGCAATGATAGTCAGAAAAAAATTGGCTTATTTTAATACCACTAACTTTATATGCTTTCAGGCTTAATTAATTGTAAGCTATGCTATCAAAATTTAATTTTCTAAGTAAGCATACGTTGGAACTGGGGCGAGTTATGCAAACGATACAAAAGTATTGGTGTGTGCAGAATTTTTTTTTCAAATCAAATTCGTGGTGCTGTATAAAAAATTCGTATATGTAAAATGTAAATTTGCATATAGGGAAATTAAGTACTTTTTGAATATTTACATATGCTCAATTATGTGCCTGAAGTAATAATCAATATGAAGTAACAGTGTTGAATCTCAAAGGAATTTGGATTATGTGTAATATCAGTGATTAAATTTTTTTTCTTCTGTATTAACGATCGTTTCGATAAGGTCAATTAAGATTTTCAACTCGATTAAAACTCGTTAATGGATTTTCAAGGTAATTTGACTTATGGAGATTGGCCGATCACCGGTATAAAAGTTAGCAGCTTCCACCTATATTCCCATGCGAGACGTACCTAGAGGATGGCTGCTGTTGATTAGAGGATTCGAGAAGAGACGTTTCTGGATTGTCCTTAGGGCAGCTCTCAAGACTGGCTTGTCGCCTAGATTCAATATTTTCAATCCTAGCTCTCTGATCCTGGCAAGTCTTGAGGAAGGACTCCCTGTCGTTTTCGACTCCTTCGTCCCGTGAATTTCTATGCCGATCCTGGTGACGATTCGAAGAAGCCAGAGGCAAATTATCTGCACTGCGAACCTTGCGGCAAAGTCGCGAAGTGGATCCGTGCCGTCTCAAGAATTCCTTCAAAATTGAAAAATATTTTATATTAAAAAAAATATATATCATAAGACAAATCCGCTCCAGAATTAACACGAGGATATTGACACACGAAAGTACCATGCCTTAAGACCGCTTTCGTTGAAGTGTATAATCCATACGAAGTACCCGCCTATGCAAATTTTTAAATAAGAAAAAATATTTAAATCTTTGAAATACCAAGGAATTGTAAAAACAAAATTACGCTACTCCGTTTTTTTCTGTACTTTAGGCCTCCGTGTGCCTTTATCGATCGTTGTGTTTAATTTCTTATTTCCTTGAACTTTGACATTTGCGGTACTTCTTTCGTGCCGCATTACTAATTTAAATAATCGCAGACTCGACGTCAAATTCGCCGTTGTTGCCGAATTTGTGTAATATAAAAAGTGAATTTGAAAGTGAAATTAATTGAATTGCTTTAACACGATACAACGTACATAAGTATGCATTTACATATTATGTAGATAGAAAGTAGTGATAAGCTCGTATAAATTTTGACAGATTTATGAACACAATTAAATTAGCAACCTTTCTTAGAACTTCATTAATTTACCTGTGAGAGGAAACCTGCGACATCAATGGCACTGTTGACACGTGGTCTGTTGGGTCTGTGCCAATTTATTCCTCCACCGCTGTCCAAAGAATCCACATGATGATTCGACCAGTGCAGATGCTGAAAAATTCCCAGTCATTCACGTACATAATAAATATGCTTGTGCGAATATGCGTGTACGATTCGAATTTCCCGCGGTCAGCGCACATTGGAAATTCGTTAAGCTTTTTTTTTTTTCCTGTTGGGTATCCTCCCTTTTCTTTTCCGTATTCGAATCCTCGAAAAAAAATGGATGGTTCGTTAAGAACAAATCAGCAGCTCAGCACATTAACCCAGATAAGATCAGTACAGTGAATTAGGATTTGTTTTGGATTTCTGTTATTTGACTATCAAAAAATTGTTTGTTTTCGATTTCATGATATTTATTTTTCAATACAACATCAAAACCTTCGTCAGGCTTATGAAAGGTGAGTGCAGGGTGTGTCAATAGCTATTTTGAAATTACCTCCCATTCCTTGTCAAGCATTACGCATAAAGGTAAAAATCTAGTTGCGAATATCCGCCATTGTAATTTTTTTTTTCTGTACTCTCTTCTCAGGTATTACGTGCTGAGAGTGAAGCGTGCGTGATCTTATTTGCAACTTGTTTCTACTTATTGGTTATTACGCTAATACGATTATACTTGCTGATAGTCGCTAATGCGATTAGATCCTAATTTTTGAGGTTGTTGTTGTTGCCATTATTTTTCTTAGTCCATTTTCATCCCTTAAGAGCAATCATTTGTGTAGAAGCGTTTGAAGGATCGAGTATCACAAAAGAATTTACTTTTTTATGCAAGTTATTGTTTTTTATTTAAAATTTTCAATTTATTTTTTCAAAATATTCTCGAAATTTTGTTAACCTCCAAACGCTCGCGGCTGATGAGAAGGACTATGCGTACTGTGCGATACGTGATGTCACAGTTCACTGATAACACGTAGAAATATGCGTGATAAACAAAAGCACTTCTTTCGTAGTTATTACAGTTTTTGTGCAATTTTTGTGCGCGATTGACACAGCGTGAAATTATGTCTCTTGGCAGAAAACTATGTGCGAATAGCGTGTGGATGGTTGAGAATATTGTTTAAAGAGGAAAGAACAAAAAAAAATAGAAGAAAAAAGATATATAATTAATTTTTCAAAAACAGGTGCCACGCGAACTTTATTATTCGGCCCTACTACCCCCTTCTTATCTCAGGAGTAGACCGTGTGGAGTGTCTGACTGGGACGTTCTGAGGCAATGCTTTTTAAATGGAGAATAAAGTCGTACGATCATTCCCGGGATAAAAAGGAATATACAGTGAAGTCCGTTTATAAGGACATTCAAGGGACAGGGAAGTGACGTCGTACTAAACGGATGACGTAGTAAAGAAAATAAAAATCCCATACGAATTTGTACGAGAATGCGCGGTCGATCGTCAAAAGTGAAGTCGTAATAAACGGACTTCACTGTATTCGAACTTCGATTCTGGTCGAGAAGTCCGCAATAGCGAAAATCGAAGCGGCAAAAATCGAGATTTTACTGTAATAGAGAGTAACGCGAACCTAGCGCGTGCGTCTATTCGATTAAATGTTCGATAAGGTGGTCCAGAGATAACGAAAGACCCCTTACACCGTATCCATAAAGAAAAAAGGACCTGGGCGTTTTTATCCTGCGGTAGGATTCTTCTAGCTTCATCGTAATTGGCGAAAACTGCAGTTTTCGAAAACCATATTTTTCTTAAACTAATTCCGACTATACATAGAGAATGTGGTATATTATTTTTAAAAAAGGAAAAGAGACTTTGAACATAGAAAAGACTTTTTTTATATTTTTCAATTGCATCCGAACGCGACTTAACAACTATAGAGGAACATCCTACAGCAAAACTTTTCACTATCAATGTATTTCGACCAAAGGTTAAATCAATGGAAATCCATTAAAAAAAAACATATTTGCAAATGACAAATTTTTGTAAGGGATGAAACATTTTTTTCAAATTCAATTAAATATAATATTTAAGAAATTTGAAGCTGGTATTAATCCCATTTATATATCTCATAATTTGAATACGCTTTACATGGCTGTGCAGCATTTGACTTTATGAAAAATATGCTCGTACGCCAAATTGCGCACACTAATTTGATCAATTATTTCATTAAATATCAGCAATGTTATTGAAAAATATCGATCAGTGGGTACAAGACTTAATGTCAGCCTAAGTATATGTACATACGCATAAACACTCGGTAAACAAAGTGCGAACGATTAGATAGGAAAAAAATGTAATTAAAACAGAAAAGGAAGCGAAACCATAAAAAAGTCGCAAGTGTATATTATCCACAAACGTGAAAAACTTTCGTCTCGAATGCGATGGTGTACAATTCATTACCATTAACATTATTATTATATTTCGAAAACTGAAAATAATTTTAAAACTATATCGTTTCATACTCCATTGCTTTCATTATCCCTTAATTGCACTTTTGACATCGGCAGCACGAAAAACGTTCAGCGCGATACAGTGACAATCAAAAGTATTTTGTAATCCATAAAAATTACGAAATTTCGAAATAAAATGACAAACAGATTGCAACATCTTTTTTTTTATTTAGGGGTTGACGAAATACTTTTGATCGTTAGTGTACTTCGGAGCTCACAAAAGCATCGATAAAGAAAAATTTTTATAATTGCATCCCGTTGATTGATTATCGATGATTTAGCGATAATAAGATTATATTTTAATCCGATTTCAAAAGGCAATGTATATGGTTGCGTAAAGATATCTCGGTGAACACATATGCATTGTATATAGGTATATACAGATATTATGCAATAAATGCGGTGGACATAGACTTTGGAAGATATGAAAATTCACGATCGAATTGAAATACCGATGGTCACGCGATGTCAGCCCTGTGAAGAAGAGCAAATTGGCAGCCGCAATCCCGAGGATCCCGAGCTCTCCTCGGATACTGGAAGCACTGCTCCAAGACGCAGCATCCCCCTCCCCCGCACTGCATCACCATATCCGACATTGTAGTTATTATCTTTTATTCATCATTCACCATGGTCATCATCATCATCGCCATCGATCATCACAGTGGATGAGAGTCGATCATACCAGCAATCGCGAATAGATTGGATACATCAAAAAAGAATATCGAATATTATTAAATTAATTAATTAAGTTGAATATATCAGTTGACGTTACATTATTATAAATTATGGATACGTTAAAAAAGAATTTTATCAGAATTATAACTGATTGGGATTAAAATAATAAATTTATATATGGATCGTATCGAGAAAATTTTGGAGGTTATAACAGTCGAAGAGCTTTTTTTGGACTTCTTATTGAGGGATTTGTTCAATGTAATTAGCTGAAAGTCTAACTGCTAGTGCGATTCAGCCATTTATCGATCGAGCGCTGTCATTTTGAAGCTTTTACTGTTTTTTGAAAAAAAAGCTTAAGCAACTTTCTAAAATCTTTCATAGCTAGGGTGTATCAAAAGCGATGTTAGATCGTGCTTATAAACTTAACTTGTGTGTTTCTATGACGCTCGCTATGGTTTCATTCTAAATATCAACAGCAAATGTTCAAAACGTGTATAGCGATAAAGAGTGAAAATCAAAACTGTTGTTGGTTGTCGTGTTAGATTTTGTAGTACAAAAAATGCCATTGAAAAAATATCTTTCAGAGAAACCCATTCGATATTAGTATCCGTGTATACACAAGTTTTCGATAAAACTGTACTATGTTACTTATCAACATCATAGAGATATAAAGTGAACGTACAAAAAACGTATAAATGAATGAAAACTTTAGTTTTAAAATTAAAGGATCCTTATCTAAAACATTGATGTCCCCACGAAATGATAGTACAAAAGAACGTTGAATCATATAGCAGCGTATATAAATATGAAAAAAGAAAATGTATTCTGAGTTATTCGCAAAAATTGCGCGCCTCGTGAAGCTTTCGTGGAAACGTGCCTAGAGCGACGTTGAATATTCTCGATGCTTTGCGTTCCTTTCATTGCGAAGGGAAGGATATTCGCGTCAACGACTGTTTCGAGAGTCAAACAACAAATGAGAGGTATCAACGGCAGCAGAGACCTTTATGGATGTGGGATAACCTGTGACCTACTAAATTTTAGTTTCCATTAATTTTTTTTCCTCCGCTCGCTGCAAAGGCTTTCAAAGAGACCATCCCCTTTATGTAGGAACGATGAGATACGCAAGGGTGTCCAATCTTTTTATATTTTCCTATGGAATATTTTAAGCTCCCCTGATGCTTCTCATTGGCTAATAACATGTGTCATATATATGTAATTAACCCGGCGCTAGTCAGCTGCTCTTTTCAAACAACATTAATCACGTGAGTTAATTAAGTGACCCAGATCGAATTTTTCTGCTCTAACTCCTAAGCAACCACAGATATGTTTAGTTTTTTTTTTTGAATACAGTGTCAACAAAGTCACTACCCATTGGGCAATGCATTAGTCAATGACGTAATACGCTTTGCTACGGACATGATTATAAGCAGTACGGATACTTTGGTGACATTAAAAAATAAGAAACTGGGGTACCCCATGCTAACTAGCCCCGGGTCAAGCATACTACTGCAATTGCAGTCTCTTAGTGTTCTGTCAGTTAGATTAAAGAATCTAGTACAACAAAAAATTGCACAGTTGACTTTGCGCTTAATTTTACATTTTCGCTTTTACACTCATCAATGCGAAGACTTTCCCAGCCCAGGATTGACGTTGACAGGTCATTACCGTCTGACTGAGAAAATTGCCACGTTCTAATATAATATTCACAAAAATTGATTATCAACCGTCTGAATATTTCACGCGATAAATTCCATGGCACAGTCAAAGGCTTGTTGTTGTTTGTTCAAGTTGCCAGTACCTGCCCTGTTCCTGGCACAACACGTCGAATCAGAGTGTTGAGGTCCGAGCAATATTGAACTTACCTGAGAACAGGCATGCTGCGAAGAATGTTGCGTACAGGCAGCATTCGCTGCTGCACAGACACCCGTTCCAGGAACTTTCAACTGTTCCTTATAGTCGGGCTGATACGGCAGCAACATTCGTATCTTTCCCCAGCGGTTGAAGAACAGTGCTATCGCGCCTGCCCATACAATCAGCACTAAAACAACGATGCCAACCTCCACGCCACGAATCTGCGAATAAATACGCCAACAAACGTTTCTCATTAGCAAAGGCAAACAAAGGAACGGACGGCCGATGAGTGGAAAATTTGTTTATACTTATGTTACACAGGACTTTTTTGTCGCGGTATCTATTTCGTAACAGCTAATAGAAAATATGAATTCAACAGATCGATAACAATACAGAGAAACAACTTTACAAGGTGCAAATAAAAGGAGTGTATTTTTAGGATCAGGATATAAGTGCATTACGCGTCTCATGTACCTTTTCTTGAATTCTCTAGACAAAATTAAGGATCCTAGAGCTGCTTAAAACTCGTGTATCTATATTAATGAAAATGTATGATTACATTTAAACACAAGTGTATTATACACTCTGCTGATCATCATGCATACAGTGAATGTACATCGGATCATGGTTATGACGTTGAGAAGTAGAGTTTAATTAAGCTACCGTAATATCTAGTATATAATGTATACCGTATCGTACTATGTTGTATTTATATATACAGGGTGAGTTATCCTAGATTTTGAATCTGGGAGGAGCCTTCGTATGTATTAGGCACGCTATTAGATTATCAGATTATCAGATCATCAGATTATCCCTCGCTCTTCGTTTAAAGTGAAATTGATACGACAATCTAAATAGCTCTCTAAGCAAATAATCGATAAGAAGTTATTGTTCGGTTGTTGACAAGGAACCGAGTGAACTGTTCGATCAGGGAACTGTCGTGCGGATCAGTACCGTGACAAGTTTATAATACGATATCAAAAAGATCTCGACTGTAGATGCGGGTAATCTTGTTTAGAGTACAGCGCACGTAGTATATACAGAAGGCTCATCCCAGATTCGGAGTTTAGGATAACTTACCCTGTATATACGTATGTGTGTATATATACAGTAATTCAAGATCAAAAGATAGTCGATGTTTCGCGTGATATATACTTATATGTATTAATCGGAGACGTCATTTAATTTACGTTGATACTGATTTTACGAAATACGTAACTCAGTGATTATTACTCAACATCTGTAATCGGATCGCGACTCTCGGCCTATTGTGTTATCTACTTTATTTACGTTGGATTTATTAAGTTATTCGGCCATGCAAACATAATAGATAACCGGTTGGGTACCGCATTATTGCATCCTGTTCGATCAACTTATTGGATTTTCCAATATTTCTTGATATATGCATATATATAACTACGCAGGAAATTGGGTTTTTATCGACATCTTGATATTCAGCCATTTCATTGAATATCGTCAGATCTCGTTCACGGGATTTTGCTTTTTCAAATTTGAATTGGATGGAGTTCAATTTCAACATCCTCAGTCACAATCTGGTCTAAGCACTTGAGTCTCTGAAAGTTTGTGAGAGCAGGAAGTTCGTTCTATAGATTTATTGTTGAGACTCCGAAGTCAGTCAAGAATTCACCATCGTCCATTTGGTTATCAACAAAAGTTTTAAAACCTCTCTAGCAGCTCTCTGTACTTTCCCACTGGTGGATGACAGCTGTGGGAGCTTTATGCGTTCAAAGGGCGCGAAAGCAGACGAAATTTTGAATTACGATATTTATTTTCATTTTAATATCATAATTGTTAGCGGTTTGATGGAATAATAATAATAGTTAAATTACAAAAAACAGCTACCACGCGACAGTGCGTGGAGCTGAATTAATAGTTCCTTAATTTTAAGAATCAAAAGGAGGAACGTATGGATTAACAAAATGATGCAGATTATTCAATGAATAATCAAGGGGTGTTTTAAAGCGAATGATATATTGGGCAGTTAAAGGAGCAAAATTGTTGTACTCACTTGAATATATGGTTGGGGTTGTTGAGCCGAGGGTAGCGGTGGTGGTTGGGGATGTAAAGGATTTTCTGTTACCAGTGAACCATGCTGGGGTGAAGTTCGTGGCGATTCTGAACTTATTTCGACTGAAATTTTGTAATCATGAATTTATATAGATATACCCTGAGGAACTATAGTGCTTTAAAGTCATTAAATATGGAATGTCACTTTCATAGAGTTTCAACGAACAACCAGTGAAGTTTACATTGCATACTGTAACTGAGTATAATCGCATATTCGGATTGAAATATGGAAACATACACAGTCGCCGACAATGAATCCTTTATTATTTCTTCATTTATTAACATAAGCCACACAGCCATAACCCAGTTTCATACTGCAAAAGGCAAGTGTGCACTTGCTATTACCATTCTCATAAGTCTACTTTGAAAACACGCCCAAGTGACGATAAAGCTTCAGTTGTTTTTCGTACAAAGCAATAATACAATTATTCAAGTGAAATCGATCGAAGTCGATTATTTATCGAACAATTGTACAAAAGTACTTTGTGCAAGCGACGTCATTTTTAGGTTATAATTCAAAGTTTCACTCATGTACTTGCTACGTCAATCTGATATTTCTTTTATGTCGTGCAAAGGCTTAAGGCATATTTACCAAGGGTACGGAAGAAGATGGGACGGCTTCGTAGTTTCTTGCCAGCTCTGACTGCCGTCACGGCTAATTGGTACTGAGTGTTCGCCCTAAGCCCGCTCAGAGTGACCGCTTCACTGTTTCCCGCGACCACCGCCACCACCCTGTAACTAACCGCTTTAACATTGTCATTTCGATTTTGACAGGAAACAAGGGCCGATTCGAATACTTTTTTTAGTTCGTTTTTACTTGGCACAGTATATTAACCCCTTTGACAAAGCATGCAATCTTCATCAGTCTACTATTAAAATGATTTACACGGCGCAATATGTTCTGTCCGTACATTATTTTATACTCGTGAAATGTCTGTCTATACTGAAGTTCAATGAATATCAACAATATTGAAGAACAAATGATATTTTGCCGAAAGAATCATCAGAATGAACGAAAGAATCAGAATCATTTTAATTATTACCGTGAACCACGTATATCTTTAACTGATGTAATTAAATTTTAGGGTCAATGAGGGTAAGCATAGATTTTATTCACGATATTGATGACCCTTTTACGATATGGTAAATATTGTATGTTGGTCCTCTGAAAAGGGTAGTAATGAGATTTATCGATTGGAATTCGAAAATTTATTGAAAGTCATTGCCAGTCACTTATTCCAATAAACATTTTTAAGTTTTTCATACGAACTCATTGATTCTTTCTAGCAAAGTTCAAAATGTTCGATTTGTAAAAAAAAGGAATGCAAATTTTTCTGCTGTCATAACTTTAGATTGCATTGACGAGTATTTGTATTACTGACATTAAGTTTTTCGTCATGTCACATATGTCACTGTTAATTATCATTGTCCAAAATTCTTCATGCTGGGCATTCAGGTATCGTTTCAGTATGAACGGGTACAATCATTTATGCAAGTACATATATATACTGGATGGTGATATCCAATGACAGTCAACAATAATAATAACATAATTTTGCATCCTCGTATGATTTAACGTAATTAACATTACATTGAATTATGATTTGACATTCAACGATTTCACATTCAAAATCAATCGCACTACTTTCTCAAGTATCAAGGTGATGATGGTTCGTCTCTCAACAACAATACCCATTCTTACATATTGAATTACATGATAAATCCTAAACAAGCTATATTCTCAGGCACGCTTGTACACTGATCAAACAATATTAAAAAAAAAAAAAGAGAAACATTCCATTCACGTACATTCTGTTTTAAAATGTTGATCGATGTTCACCAATGCATTAGTTACTCTCAATTATTCCTTATTTAATTAAAATCAAGAAAATATCAATTATCATTAAACGAATTATACAGCACTGTGTGCATGAAACAAATATTAAGTTCGTTAAAAGATTTTCCAAAATAAATGTAAAAATCATTAAGTACCTATACAAGCTATACCGCTTATCAAAAGTGATTCAATGTTCCTTGATTGAATATTAGAAAGAACAAGTTTATCAGAATTGATTCAGTTGTCTCTTAATATTCTGTGATCTTGATAAAACTGACTGATCGCTCAGAATAAATAATCCGATTGATGTCACGGAAGGAAGAACTTGCTTGTTCCGCGTTCTACCTGTCACAAGATCAGAATGCAGATCTAAGATCGTAAACAACGATTAAACCTTCTCTGGCGATGATACCTCAACATTTGTTTACTATATCGATCGAGGCTAGAGTCTCTTTGCATTTAGAGTCGCCATCTGTATTTCTTATAATCAACTAGTAAGTACATACCTTTTTGTGTCGATAGACATTAAATATATTCAACGATATATATATTGACGTATCAGAAAGTTCATCGCACAACACAAAATTATTACTTAACATCGTTATAGTCAATTCCACGAATTTAAAAAAAAATTCTGCTGACATTTTCCAATTAAAATTAATCTCACGACTTGACATACCACATTTTAGGGTACCGTTAACGAGTAATGGTGACGAAGAATTCAACATCTCAGAGTAATCAAGAATCTTATGATGTTAGAGATGTCAATGTGCGGCCGTATTAAAGAGTGTATATATATACAATGTATATTATATGTATATTATACATATTATAATAGTTGAATACTCGGGGCTTGAGTCTTTGCAGCCTAAACGAAATGAAATGACCAATTATTAATTTTCTCGAGTAATTATAAAACTCCCCGAGTATTCATCAGTCAATATATATATTTAGTCTTTAACATGGCTGCGCATTGAAGACATATTTAACATCAAAAAATCATTAAGCAATCGACGCTCGTTATTTCTCTTAACTAAATAATCAAGAATGTCGGGAAAGTGATTGGTCTACTGATAAAACTGCCATCTAGATGCTAAATTCATAAAAAATCAAAAATACCTGTCGGTATGGTTCCTGCGCCGCAAAGGAAGCAAAATTAATAGTTAATATGAAGATTCCTTCACTGTAGATTCTCACTGCAAGTTCATCTACGAGAATCATCTTTTTCCTTGTCCCCGGCATATAGATATATACACAAACTCTATCCACAGTGAATGCGTGCACCTGCTGCTCGTAATTCGTCATTATTTATTGAGCTCCCCGAAAAACTTCGAGACTATAAATTGGCAGCCCTGAATTCCCCATGAATAATTTTCATCGTTCTCACACCAGGCTCAAGCTTTCCTCGAGCAATCTTGAATTTCTTTTTTTTAACTTTATTTAACCTTACTGCAAATCAAGTCTGATTCATCGTTAACCACGTAACTTGTATCTGTTATCGAAAGCTTAGGAACGCACCTGGCATCTGTAGGCTTGTACATCACGTCGTATTTTTCAATTTGATCGACCTGACTGGTGCTCCAGGAGACGCGAACCGACGTGGAAGTCAGGAACATCACTGTTATGTTTTCCGGAACGCCAGGTACGCCTGCTATCGAGCCTGTAAAAATAATTTCTTTGAAATTCCCATCATCAACTATCAATCAAATAAATTATTCATCGATGTCGTCCTACACCTGTTAATTATTTATCATTACCATCGCGATAGCGTCGTGCTTCAAAATAATCCATCGGGTAAATTGAAATTTTTTATTTTCACAACCGCAGCGCTGAGCCGTCTTAAAATATTAATCGACGATTATTACGATAAAATAATTAATAATCAATGAGTAATGATATATAATTTTTCATCTTTATTCCTTATAGCCGATTCATCGTTATGCCCTCGGTCTGAAACGAACGACCGCTCGACAATTTTACATGGAAATTATTCGGGGGGGGGGGGGGGATAATGGAGATCGATTAACGATTATCATCTTTACGACCTCGTTAGCTACACGCTACTTAGCTCACAAGATGCATACAGTGTTGCGTGTCAGTGCACTTGTTAATTATCTTTTTTTTTATTAAGAAACATAATTTCAATTTTAACTTATGTGTCTTTTTCTTTTCTTTAAGACAGCCCGTTATAGTACATACATATAGGGCTAGTACGTATATGAGAAGAAAGGAGAAAAAGACAATTTTTATATTCTAATAGTCAATCAAACACGAGGATTCGTTGGGAATTTTTATTACTCGGTTCTTCTGACGTTTAATACGTCACATATTTTTATTGACAATACCTCCCCTCCGCCACTTCCTACGTCACGCGGTATCGTCATATGACTGTTCCGTTAAATTTTCTTCTTTTTGGATATCACTTTATTCCCATTACGCTTTGCTTCTCGGTTTTTATCCATATTTTCGGTATTCTCGCGTAAGGGCTAGACATCGTAAATTTTAAATTAAATTTCACGGTTGCGTGCCGTCGGGACCAGTGAAAAGATAAATTTATGAGATGATCGTCAGCTCTCTTTTTTTTTCCTATGATTCAACTACTTTTCCTCGTCATATTTTCAAGTGGGGAAAATCTTTTTTCACCCATGACATATATCTACGTTAACCTGCATTAATACACGTAAGATGAAGGATTTTATGCAAAAAGAACGATCATTCGTAGTATCACGATCGAGACAAATTGATATAGGACCGTTTATTTACCTTGAAATATTTCAGCCGAAAAAATAAAAAAAAATAAAAATAATATTCGTATCTCAAACCTTACGAAATACGGCCCCCCACTCACTTCACGTGTTATCTTTTTATATTTTTTCCAGATACGACGCAGTCCTTCGCGATATCCATCGCCGTTACGTGACACGCGAAAAATGATTCAAGTCCGTAACAGAATTAGGTTAAATCGAGTAACCCGTGTACCTTGGTGGGATAAGTGAAAAATGAAGAAAGACGTTGATAAAATAAACTCACCCACGAGACCAGCTCCTTGAAGGAATAGTATAGTGGCCCAAAGGACCATGCCGCCAGGATGACGGACCAGGAATGGACCGCGTATCCTTCCGCACACGTTTCCTCCACTTCCGTTTCTTCTCGAATTGCGCTGCCGGACGCAATTCCCTTTGAAGCTTCCTTGAACATCCACCTTTCTCTTTGTCTAGGTATCCTCGGCTCCCCGCTCCACGGCCATTTTGTTTTTCCAATATCAATATTTTTTTTTTATGAATCAACACTTTTTTCAGGCCATGTTAATCGTCGATAAGTGTAGAAGAACGACTGGAAAAATATATGAAAAAGATATTTTTTTTTATACGGTAAACTATTGTTATTATTTTCAGTTTAGCAATTAGTCCAAGCTATACGTGTACACGGGATTGGCTATGCCTTTTTCGTGTTTTCTTTCAAACGAAATTTTACTACCACTACTACTACTTCTCTTTCGCTTTACTCAGACGCCGACCGAGTCAGCAGCTTCCTGCCAACGAAAATACTAACAGAACCCACAGGCCCTGTTGCCGTGCTTGTAGTAACAAACGAAGCGCACTGAGCTTACGTGGCCTTTTTATACTAGGTATATGCTAAAAGCACACGTCAGCAAGCCACAGTATAAACCTACCATGGTAAACTATTTAGAGTGAAAAATTCCCTCGTTCCGAGAATGTGCCGGCTCAATGGCAGATGCTGTCATTATTTGCAGCTGCGGCTAAGAAATCTTGACGCGGCACTCTTAAATTTTGAGGTTAGTGAGAAGCAGGGGATGGGATGGATTATTTGCTTTAGCTGTGAATCTTAATCTGGACGTTCGAAGAAATGTTGTAGGATGTATTCAATGTGGAGTTTAAATTGAAATTTGAATAAAAAGTATGATTTTTTGTTTTTAACGAGGATAGCAGAATTATTGGTATTTACTGATTATTCATTTGTACGAAAATTAAAAAAAAATATTCTATAAAATTTAACTCATGCTCAGGAATATAAATAATTAATGTAAAATTGGAACAAAGAGTAAACCCTATGCAGACATTAGCTATGTTGAAATGTAAGTATAACGTGGGCGAACAGATCTTGCAAGACAGACGACACTGTACGTTATGAATATGTATAGAAAAATTTTGCTTACCCCTAATTTTCAAAATTCTCCTTATTCGCGTTAATTAGGAATGTTTCTTTTTAATGAGATATTTACACGAATAAAGCAGAATCAAGTTACGATATTAACGTGAGGTAAGAATTTTTTTCTGAACCAAACCTTGAATACCAATTTTTAAAGACTTTCAAGTAAAAGCAAAAAATAAAATTTCAAATATTCACAAATTTTACTCAAGTATCAAATAATCTGAAATACATCGATCACGTTATGTAATTTATATGCCTCGTACTTAAATCAAATCGTTTTTCCAATAACATTTTTCAAATTTACATACGCAAACCGCGATTCATCACTTTGAGTTGATCCATTTATTATTTCCCCAATATTTCACATAATCACACTAATCCCCCATAAATCTAAAAAAAATATAGTCGCGCACACATTCCGAAAGCTGTGTAACAAAACGGTTTAAACGGACGACGATTTAAAAAAAAAAATCCAACAAAACTTGACGCCGTACTCGTTTAAAACTTTATACAGTTCAGCTTGACGTTGCTTAAAACAAAGTCTACTTGGCCTACTTGGAGTAAAGTAGACGCCAGCCTTTTCTTTGTCTTTTTCCTTCGACCAATACATACAGGCATATCCATTTCAAACGGGATGCTGGGTATTTTTATTTATCCTTTTTCTTCATCCTCCAATTTATATCTTAGAAACTTCATCAGTATATTAAAAGAGCCAAGTCTGACGATCAATTAGATTCAAAGGGGTGCCGTAATATCAGTGGATTAAAAAAAAGTCAATTAAATCCGGCTCGTGGGAGAACGATCCATTTTCAAATTAAAAAAAACTATAAAATAAGAAGACGTATAAAGCCTTAGTCATTCCCTGCCTCAAGCACTGACTACGTATCTCTTTACGGTTCCTAATGATCGACTTTGGTAAAGGGGAAAAAAAAATCGAAAACCTTGTCTCATCGAACAATCACCTTAAAAAAATGTTACCTGCTATCCGTTGAAAGGGATATTCTATTTTTTTAGGTAAACGAGAACTCCAGGTTCATAATGATCATTGTCAACCTAGCTTTGCATTTCCGAAAAGTCCCTGCTGCTAAATGACAGTTCAATGTGTTAAATTGTTCGTACAATTTTTTTTCGGTTTCATTAGCATGTATTGTATGAAACACTGCATCCCAAGCACTCATGGACCGTGAGAACGTATGCATTTTTTATTTGAGAGGGTCGCAAAGTGATTATCAAAGAGGACCAGCCATTAGCTAAAAAAAAAAATGGGGGCTGCTTTTGTCACGAAAATTCATAAGCGTGCGTAACTGTATGTATATGTATAATATATGAAGATTTACATATGTGTAATATTTCATTGCGACGTATAATTATAATGAGTAAAGTTGTCTACGAGTACAATAATTTTTTGTCACGTTATTACGTGGAAATTTCTTTTTTTGACATTTGTATATACATATATTTGTGATATATAATGTATCCATATAGCGATAAAAATCATAATGATAAATCAGTGTACAAAGTCAACGATAGCAGTATCAGCGATAAACGTAATAATTTGGTCCGCTATTCGAACCCATTTTATCCCACATATCAGATTTTCTGTTTATAATACTTTACATCTATTAAGTGTTACTAAGATTTTTAAAAGTTGCATTTTCATACGACAAATCACATTCGGCTAAATTTACAACTTATTCGTGAAAGTAAAGACGAGCTTGATTTATTAGCAAAAAATTTAAGTTGGCCCACCGAAACTTTCCGTTTTTCCGAGTTTTATAATCTTGTTTGGTATTGATTTGATTACAAATTGACTTATCGAGTCTAACTATATTTCTCATCCGCTGCTGCGGAGGCTAAACTCGATTCGACTTTAAATCAAATAAGGTTTGTAATACTCGTGTTGTATAAAAAATTTCGTAGGTTTTCAAATTTGATAAATTAAAGATTAACAAGTTAGTAACAGTGAATTAATAATCAAAACATATTAGAATTTTGGAAATCTTTATAAATCATTCAAAGCAACCTTGCATACTATACATATATGTATCATTTTTCGAAATTTTTCCAAAGTCTAATTTAACATTATGACAAATGACTATATTTAAATTCAGATTATTGCCACACGCAACGATGCAGATACGGTAGAAAATATTTTCTTTCTGATTCAAAATGTCTGAACGTACGCAATTCGAATTTTTTGAAAGATGATAACACTGTTACACATGCCGTTACAATTTACGCGTATGTCAATTTTTTATGAAATAATTATAACGCTAAAAGATCCATCACTCCAGTTAATAATTTTCAATTATAAATTACTGCACAAAAAAAATTGATACGCATTTCTATCATTTAAACGTGTCTGTAATTCTAGAATTTTGTTTTACGTAAACTTATTATTTTCGTTAACTACAATTAATATAGCATAGCATAAATTATTTGCACACAAATTGTTCAGCGTGCGTAATGAAATTCCTTTGATAATTAATGCTTCTCGCTATTCACCATATGCACATTCAGTTCTTTGAAGTTGACAAATGGATTTGGCTATGACGTTTCACTGGAAAGCATAGAAACGTTCAATTTCCGAATTTCAATATATATATATAAGTTTGCCAAAGAGATACTTTGGGGACACGAAAAATTAAGGGGCGTTCACAATAGCAAGTTTAAAATCGAAATACTACCTCGGGACATCACAGCATTGGAGTTCTGACCTAATCTAACCTAACGAAACATTTCTAAGCCCATCACAAATACTGGATGCCTAAAATTGAAAGATATAAACAAATTTGATGAGCTTTATGGTCTTCAAAACAGCCATTACGCTGAAAATTCTTTGAGGATGGTCTCCAAAACAGCCACTTGTCCTCAAAATAGCAACTTCGAAAATAAAATCGTCCCCAAAGTATCCCCCAGCAACAAATATACGTATGTATGTGTATAGTCGTGAATGAAAATTCATTAAAATTCAAAATATAAATTTTTAGTCAAAGAGTGTGTCGTTCCACTGCAAAATGGACTAATATAATCGTAAAGATTACACCCTTAAAACTATATCAGACAGGTACATCGTTAAACGATAAAAGCGCATGGCGTCGTCAGCTTTTGTACCTCCGATGAACTTCCATCCAGAATTATTCTTTCGGACTTTGACCTTATATACCTCGATGGTCTTTAAGAAGCAATCACACGAAAAGGGCTGTGCAGATTTACGTAATCGTTCAAAAAAAAAAATGATCCTTAACCCTAACTCAGGATACCCGGATTCGATGGATTAGAAGAAACACCGTGTTTCCACGTGTTCTTCATAACAGATTTTTTTTAATCTTATAACCTTTGCTATTGGATTAAAATTTTGTTTCCTTTGGTAAAAGTCTAGTATTTCGATTTCATTATAATTGAACCTAAAAAAACGGCAATTATTCAAAAGTTACACTACAATGACAATCGTCGATCTGACAGACCACGTGTAAAAAAAACACGTGTGATATACGTGAACTAATAAAAGGTTACATACATCATATAACCCGTGACTTGATATGTTTCTGCTACGCGATACAAGTCAGCCTTATATTTTCCCATAAGAATAAAAAGTATATCAATTTCGTTTAATATATTTTAATAAACTCAAAGTAATTTTCATCAGTATATTCATCTCCGAATTATTCTGGTATCAAAAGGATATTACGAAATCATACGCAGATGAATTAATTACGTTTATTCATTACGTGAAATATTATTGATATACAATTTTGTATGTTCTAAAAATTGTTTGTAACACGAACGTTTTCGTACAAAGATAAGAATGTAGGAAAGAGAGGGGACAAGCTCAATATCCAAGAAGTTACATTTTTTTTCTTTTTCCTCAAAGAACTTTTTTCTTTCTAAAGAAAGTATCGAGCAGACAGTCCATGAGTGATTCCTTTCCGTATGTTCATGTTTATAGCTTGGAATTTTATACGATATCCCGATATCCGATTTAATGGCTTCGGCGTATAAATTTCTCCGTAATACACCATATACTCCCATAAGACAAAAACAGTCATATAGGGAACAATAGCGTAGAGAAGGAATGATAACAAAACGTGATATAAAAGGTCCTGATCTCATTTATGATTGATCTGTCACATAAGCCCTCCCTAGAAATTTCACTCGTTACCGTGGTGACTGGTAAAGCCCATGACAGTAAGTAAAATCATTATTATTATAACTAAAAAAAGATAGACGTATCAAAGTAACTAAAAATCCACTGATTTATTCTTAACAAAAATTTCTCTCCCAACTGAAAAATGTGAGCTTTTTTAAGAAAAAAATGTGTTATTATTTTCAAACGTGTCTCGTATATCAATATTTACTTAATATGCTTTCAAAATTCAAAAAATAAAAAAACGTCTTTCTACTACACAAACTTTTTTTCCCCCAAGGATTCCAGGATTCTCGAGTACAAGCCTACACGTTTCAAATGTGACGTCTGCATGCATGAACAAACGACTTATTGTTAGTATTTTATCAGCAGCGCTACTTTTCTTATGAAAGTTATGGTAATTCTTCTGAGCTGACTACTTCGATATACACATATACGTAACTCGTACAGGATGAACTAAGGTCGTACGTACGAAGTAACCTAAAATGCGTACGAGGCAAATAAAAGTAAGACTGCTGTGAGATTGCACGTCTTAGAGTTTCATTCTAGTGTTATTACGTAATACTGCACATTTCTAGCTCACCAGATTTTCTTGGCTTTAGTCCGTTGTCAGTGCATCGTACGTGTCTTAAGAGTTCAATGAAGCTCGAGTATATGTAAAGAAAAAGTATTTTTCTAGGAGAATTTCCCAGTTACAGGTATACTAACGGAGATGCGCAGATACAGGAATATTATAGGTAAGTGTGAATCGGCTGGCATTGTCGGTACATAGAAAGTACACTTGGCAGAAACTTTTTCTTGACATTTTTTTTTGTAAAGTTGTATTTTTCCTAAAGGTCGTTCGAATAGGTCAAATGGTATCGTGCGAAGACTTAAGGATTCGAGGAGTATCGCCTGGAACAAATGGAGCAATACAGCGAACAAGAACATGGGGGATAAAATTTACTGAGGACGTGTAAAGCAAGGCGAAGAATTTTTTTCGACATCTAACCCTTATCATTCATCCTCAAATTTCAAAAGTTCTCAAACATTGAATTCATGTTTGGCAGGTTTTTCGAGTCCGACAATAATGTTTTACGATTTGTATAGGAACTGAAAATTTGATATTGCCATAAAAGAAATAATATTTTTTTAGGCGATAAAATGGCGTGAAATTTCTATGCATCAAATTGAATTGAATTTTCATCAAAGCCGTGTGCAGCTTTTGATTTAATCAGCGAGTCTGCTTGTTAGTGAATCTAATTGCATTAATTCGTTAAAGTCAACGTGGTTACGGAAGTAACTTGGCAAACATCCATTGCAACAACGTGGCGGGTATCTATTTTGAAATTTCCTAAAATTCTTTTAGCCCTGCAGTGCTTCGACCCTTTGGTGATTAATGTCTGCTGAAAATAGAAAGTCAGAAAATCGATAATGCTATCCGCCGGAAGGAAACGAGAATTGGAGACGCTAAGGGCGATACGTAGGAGGTAATTTGGCGTAATTGGCTGTTTGGAGACTGAGCTCATATATTTTCTAAAGATCTAACAAAAATGAGACACCGATTCCCTTAGACCTATAGAGAAGAAGAAATTTGGTTTTGTATCAAAAGGCTTTTGAAAATTTGAAAATTAGTTTTACAGCTGAAAGATTGTGTATCAAAATATTAAAAGTTTTGCTTTGGGCCGTTCTTGGGCCGTAAAGTCCTTTTGAGTGCTTTTGCCTTACGGCACGACTAGGGGCCTAGGCCATTTTCAACGTGCTTACACAAATATCTTAAGTATGCCTGAAGTTTTTTTCCCTCAACCTGAGTCTCTTTTTAATTTAAAAGTATAATTTCCCTTGACAGCCCTGTAACGTACAACTCCGTTCGGCTGTATAAAAATTCTCGAAAAACTAATTCAAAATTCAAAATTATCTGTCAAAAGTCTTTTTCCCCCTTTGTTTCGTCTTTATAAGACGCAATTGTTCATTTTATCTTGCTCCATTTACTGGAACTCGGCAACAAGCTGTATCCCACGTCGTTTTGATTTACGTCCTGACACGTAGAAGGAAACGAGTTTTTCCGGCAAAAAAAAATAAAAAAGAAATTGTCTATCACGTCGAGGGAAACTAGTGCAGATGGTCGAAGTTCGCTCTTTGAGTCTCTAAGTTCAAGCCGTACTTTCCGTTGGTTGGCAAACGTCGACGTTAAACTTTAAAATTTTCAAATCTTCGAAGATTAGACTGCTACGAATTCGGCTGTGACTATTCAAAGGTTTTCCAAAAATAAAAATTTTTTCTCCTACTCTGCGCAACGATTTATTTACGAAACATTCAAGATACACATTAAGTACATACCTATTGAAGATATGCGATCAGAGATTACACTGGGACCACTACAATAATAATTAATTTGAAGTATCGAAGTATTGGCAATGTTGGCTGGTTCCATATAATTTTAATGGAGATGATGTTGATCAGGTTTCCAGCCACAGAAAAATAACAGTTTTACGACGTTTCGGCCCTGATCAACATCATCTGCATTAAAATAATAAATAATACTGATACAAACTGCAGGAATATCTCGTGCACAATGTTCCTCATATTTAAACCAAAATAGAAGCCGTTCAAAAAAAAAAGTCTGACAACGTACAGGGGTTGTCCACTAATATAAGTAGTCCATTGAGGCTCATAACGATAACGAAGTATCCAGCGATAGGCTGAGTGAGTAAATAAAAATTTAGCTAAAAACTGTAATATATTTCCCTTATCGCACGAAGTATCCATCCAGACTGTCGCAATAAAAAAGAAACTCATTGCAAAGTCAGAAAATAAAGTACTGATAAATTCTCCGAAATTTTCTTACAATTAAAATAATATATTTATTGCACGCACTATAAATCCCAAATATGAAATTTACGAAATTGGATGAACTTTGAAAAACACTCCTACCCCGTATAATTCCCTGTGACATTACGGTTAAATAAGGGCAGGTTGGGTATAAGATTATAAGGCACTGCGAATAAGCCTAAGGTACACTATGTATAGTATAGGTATACTGGGGCAGATAAAAATAACTTTTCCTCATACGCGTTCACAGCACGCATATCTGGTTTACCACGAACCTATTAGAATAGAATATCCATTGTGGTAATGATGAAAGAAAAAAATTCCAAGTCATTTTGTTGGCATCTAAAACAAAGAGAGTTTGAAGCCTACATTTTCTATACATAATCAGACCAACTCTAGCACTGGGTGTGACGATTATTTAAAAATTTTCAAATTTTATTATGTCCATAATATCCCATTCATTTCAAAATTTCGTATCTGACAGTATACTATCACCCAGTCAATAGTTTACTCGACTTGGATGTTTTAATGATTCTTTATTAAGCTCCTCCGCCATTAACGATCTTTCCGCTACTCCTGACGAGAACCTTCATCAAGAGCACGTCTAATTATCTAGGTAGGCGGATATTCGAGACACGTTCCTTGGTATGTTCTATCAGAACACACTGGGTGGAAACTCCACTTTAGATAATATTAGCAGAGTGGTTTCCGGTTCGAAACAAATAATTGAATTTAGAAGTTAATAAAATATTAATTCCATAATGCAGTGAATAATTAAACGTCTGAATAAGATAATGAAATGTGTTGATTTTCAGATTTTCAAACACGATACGTGTTTGTACTGTATGACAAGTATTGTTGTACAGATTTATTTACAGACGTTTTTATTGACAATGGGTAATAAAGCTGGAGCAACACACATGTATTGTATATGCAGTTGATATGTAATTAATTCATCTTGTAAATTATTCAAATTTAAATTTTCTGCCGATTTATTAATTTCATGAAAAAAAAATTTATTTCAACTGTGAAAACTTTCAAGTTCTTCGATTATCCATTTTCCTTACTCTTTCAACTATGTGTATACGACATACGTGTAATGTTCCCACAGTTCAATTTCCAAAGAATTATGAAAAATTAACTGAAGAAAAGTGATTTATTCATGAGTTGACTTTGAGAAAAATCATATGTATAGAGATACATAAAGGACACATATGTGATACCTGATAGCACTATTAATGACTAGACGTCAGCAAAAAAAATTTGAACGATGAGGTACAAAAGTTTGTATTAAATTTTTATAAATATTTAAAAAATTATTATTTGGTCGCGATGTACAATCGGTATGATAGTTGAACGATTACGTGGATATTGAAAAATATTGTATAAGGAAAAAGGATATATCGACGAAAACTTGCTAAACGTCTTTTCTTTTCGTGAAGTTCTCTTGAAAAAAAACGCGTTCTATAAATAAATGATTACGTGTTTATCGATTCGCTTTACAAAGGAATTATTTTCAATAAGCGTTTACGACTGGTTGTAATAATAGTTTGGTCACTATGGGGACACAATGCTATGGCGACTGATATTGATTCTGTTCGATAATGTTATTTCTGTACTGCAAGGGGTACTCAGCGACTGAGTGCTTAACGTTAAAGTTAATAACGTAAGATAATTGTACACTTATTAAGATGACCGATTACTGCTATACCTTTCGCTAAGTAGTAATGCTAAAGGGAAGAAAGAAATTTACCTGAAAATAGCTCAACGCAGTTTTCAATGTACTACAATTTCTCCGATCGTTCCCTTTCAAAGATCTATTTCATTTCCCATATATCGTGACATGCTGTTCGAATCGATTTATCGAACCTTTCCCGTCTTTTGTATAAGTCGGACGTAAAATTGTTTGAAGGCAATTCCGAAAAAGTACCATGACAACGTTCGCAGTGTCACGCGAGAACCAGTCATTATTTTCATCGGATGTTAAAAGTTGAGAATACAAAAAAAAATATTTCTCTTTCTCAACAAAGTAATATGACTTATATGCTTGATTGCAGTTTTCTCAAATTTTCTTAAACTTTATCAAGTTCCATCCACCATAGTTATCTTACATCCACGTTTTCTTAAGTAACCGTCATCCGTGTGAAGAATGGGTCTTGAGATTGTAGATACTGATAAGCAATTGTACAAAGTTAAGGGTCTGTTATTCCCTATCCTTTCTACGGTAGTCACTTCTTTATACACTCAACAGTGTACTGCTTTTACGTTGTGATACGTGAGTGAAGAAGTGACTACTACAGAAAGCACAGGAAATAACGCACTTCGTTACACACTTGAATTTCCAATGTATCCTTAACACTAAACGTACCATCGAGCGGTCATTTGACCGTTTTAAAGCCAAAAATACGTTTATAAGAAATTGTCGGTAGGTTTAGTATTAACAGTAAAAAACGCTTCGTACATGCATCCATGAAATCTCATGTAAAACTTCTTCTTTTCGCCAAGATGAATATCCCGAATTTTCTTTAAGTACCAAGTAAATCCATGTCCACATGATATCCACTCACGAAACTCCTCACGCGATATATAACTTTTTTATTCGTTTCAACCCTATTCACAGCATAAACCTGCCTTCCATTGTCTGCTTAAGACCCAAGAAGGATCCTCTTGACAGTTATCATCTCACGCGTAAGGCATGGCGCGTCAACCGAAAGTGCTGCCATCTCGTTTGAGTTAACAAGAGCTTTATTCCTTCTTTCGTTGGAGAGAGAGGGAGAAAGAGAGAGAGAGAGAAAGAGAAAGAGCGATTAAGTTAAACGAAAATTGCGACAAAATTTTCTCCCCCGAATACAGCATCACTGTATTGCCTGTATTAACAGAGTGATTTATTAACTCGCAAAAATAAATCAACGTATTTGCCCGCGTGAACTCTGTAAACCGTGAGAACAACGACGACGAAACGAGGACTGACAGTAGATTCAGTGAACCAGACATAAGACATTTATTCAGGGAGAAAGCTTAAATAACGTGGATACGTAATGTTTGACGTAACAAATGTATTTCTTAAGCCGAAGAAAGAACGTTTATGATTATTATTGTGATAATAAATTGGACACCATAGCACACTGTCAAGGCGTTGGCATTATAGTATCGTTATCGAAACGATAAATTATTCAATGAAATAATTGCCATTTTGTCATGACGTCAGGAAATTGCTTCGTGCGCAGTCGGGAGTTTCCGTCGTTGGTCTCTCGACGAACTTTGATAATAATATGACGGAGGGAAAGGAAGAGAGAGAGAGAGAGAGTGAGAGACGCAACGTAAAAGAAGAAGGACGATCGTGCTTGCCCACCTACAGAGTAATTTCACTTGGCAAATTATCGACAGAGCTGGAAAGTTCCCAAAGTGCACGGAAAACCGGACATGACAGGGAGTACAGATATCAACTCTAATGGAGGTCGACGACCAAAGCAACTAAAGTTAAAGCACTCATTTTCATTGCTTCAAATCCGAAACGGTTCGCCTCCATTTTCTACGTCTCTTCGTGCGGTCGTAACTTATTTAAGCATGCTTTCCCGTGCTTGGAAAACTTCAATAGAGTTGATCGTACGTATCTATAGCGTGAAAGAAACTTTTAAATATCCATAATACTAACTGGGTTGTCATTTTCTGCTACGCGATAGACGTTTTATCATGTGCTGCTTGGTATTGCAATTGGGATCGAATTGATTATGTTTGTTTAAAGTTCTAGAAGTTTGAGAAAAACTAAATATAAGTGACTTCTAAAGAATTTTTTTAATTATGAACTTTTCATCAAAGCTTTTGAGATTATCATAATCTCAATACGATCTGTCATCCTTTGATTGAGGGTTTTAAAGAAAAAGTTGGGCTTTCCTTTTATTCGATACAGGTACAAGGCTCATTACGAAGAACGATGTAAGGGCTCTCTACCATCGATCGTGATAAGATTGACTTTCGCTGCAAGAGATAGTTATATAGATTATGTAATAAATTAGAAATTACGACTTATAATTAATTTGATTGACCGATCGCGCGAGCCTATCTGTATATATGTGTATATTTCTTTTCGGTAGAAAGGAAAAATTTATGAATGGCGATAAAATAACGAAGCATCAATATGCTACCTATTGACTCGTATTACGTCATTATGGATTATCGGGACGATAAGTAATTATGTAATTAGCTTACCTACCAGATAATCCTGCATACGTGCCTGAAAGGTTAACTATTATATATAAATTTTAGAAAAATGACCGAAGTCTACTGCATGACCTAATAACTTAGTCGTATAATTACAATATTCGATCATGTCATTTTCGAAATTCGTCAAAACAAAAAAATTTTTACAAAAATTCAGGATTCCTATTTTTCTCGCAGACGAGTATCGTTGAGGGATGAATAAAAGATTTTTCGAAAATACTAAATTATCTACTGTTATTAACGCAAAAAAAAAGAAAACTTGTTAAACCAAATAAACTGCATTCACTCCAAGTTCTAATAAAATCAATTCCAAAATCCAATCTCGCGATAACAAGTTTGACGTTCGTCAAACCTCGTTCAACACTAAAGTGCATGTGCATATGTGCAAAGTAGTAAAGGGAGTTGATAATCTAGATACGTTATCAATATGACCACACGATACCTAGGAAACTCGCTATAAAACTTGTTTGCAATATTGTCAAATTACACAAACTAGTACATACACCTATCAGTACATAACTTGAGTCGAGCACGATAATATAATACGTGATTTAGTAAAACGTTTCTCTGTCGAGCACAGCTGGTTTATTTCTTGGGCAGTGGGTAACAGATGTTTCCATATTTACAGTGCGGGCGTATAAACCAAGCGTGACATCAAGAGAAAATCGATATCAACAAGAATCAATCAATATTAGCAAAATGCTTTCTCGTACGACGTCACGGGCATTGTTAATTAACTATGAGAGTCAACAAGTATCGTGATAAGAATATATGACTCCTTATCAAAGATAGCGAGCTAATTTTATCGCGTAATTAGGTATGGATGTGTACTTATGGAGATATAAGGAAAGCAAAAAAAAGCTTATTCGATTAATCCCCTTCGGTGACTAATTGTGAAAGGTTCATAGTGTAATGTAATATGGAGACCGTGTAATAGAGTTAAGATCGATTTAGCCTATTTTCTCGTGACGGAAACCATAAGCTGAGAATGACGTAATGGGTTAAGATTAAGCTGTTATGTGAGTTGGATAAGAGGTAGATAACTTATTAATACATGTAAGACACCCTTGGGTCCTGATCTCCCTGAAATGGGAGAAAGTCAATTAATTTCAATTTCCGTTGGGAATTAAGGAGTTTCGTGGAGAAATTAATTACAGGCAGCTTCGTGGTTAGGATTTGGATACTTGCTAGACGTAAGACCGGTAGATTTAAAAGTAAAGTCAAGGAAGCCAGCGTAGATTTACTTTTCGAGGAAGGATGTAGCTCTTGCGCGGGTTATTTAAAATTTCTTTATTAGCATTTGCTTTGAGAATATTTTCAAAGTTTCCTCCTGTTTTCCTCGAATAACATAAATATTGAATAATTATGCTTTGCTGTAAAGGTTCAAGCGTCTTGGTTTTATTTTGTAATAAATATGTGACCGTAATATTTTTTTATGCATAGATACTAAAATATATTTTAAAGCGAAGTCTTGCTTTTTACATATTCCCCCGCGTTATTCATGCCTTTGCGCTTTATATATGAATTTTATATACTGCGTTATGAAACTTCGACTTTGGATCATCTGGAAAATCAAGTGAATTAATTAATGCGAAATGACAAAAATGACGAGGCTTTCGTTAAAATCAAAATCACAAGTATGATTTTGAATTTTTCCATTTTATCCTTATCGTTAATTCTCTGCTGACTTCTAGTCGTTGAGTCTCAAAGTCAGTAAGCTGGCGAAACCAAGAAAGTTTGATCAAACTTGAAATCGCGTATCTCAATTTTTCTCACGTGATACCAATTAATGATATAATAAGATAGTTAGTAAATGGAATGCCATATATTTCGTTGCATGCCTGACTGCGTGCTCAACACGCGAACTTTCGAAACTTTATGGAATTATTAAATTCCCCAAAATTTTTTCTTCGAACAAGAGACACTACTCTGTCAAGTATAATATAAGAGAAATGCATTATATACGTAAAAGTTTCGCTTTAGTCAAAAGTATTAAGAAATAAAAACGAAAATTACCCGCCAATAAAGTTTACTTATCTGAAGCACGAGATACTATACATATATTATATATATTGTATATACATATATACTAACTGGTGTACCGTATCGGTTAAGAAAATAAGTACGACTACTGAAACACTTGTTGTACTTGTCTAAGTCAGTTTACAAGCAAAGAAGAGAAAAATTCTCCCTGAAAAATTCTACTTGCATAAAAATCATACTACAGCAACCATTTAAGCCCTTATCAAAAATTCTCCCAGCCCCCAAATTTTACTTTCATGATAAACTTGAACTGAAAAATCAATTCCCAACCGTTCGATTATAAATTTTACGTTTTCAATGCAACGATAAGACTCGAAATTTATTTCGTGAAAACTTCTTCGCCTACGAAGATTACGGCACTTTCGTTCGGTCGATGATATCGATCGCGTACAACGGTACATGTACTGTACGAGTAGCAACGCATATACAGTGTATTAGACTTTGGATGTGACCTCGTATATCGCGTGGAGTATGGCTTATTCTATGCGCCATGCGACAACTGGGACAACGTAACATAGAAACAGTATTGGATAACCAGAAAGTTATTATTGTCGAATATCTAGCGAAACAATAGGAAATTAATGAAACCAGGGACAACGATCTCGTTAGGTACCAATTTCGACGATACTTTTTCTAAAATTTGAAATTTCTGTATAAAAACATTATACAATGCCTCGTCAGAAAAAGAGTCCTAATCGTGGAAAATCAAAATTAATGTTTGACGTATATTAATGGCAGAAAGCCAATTTGTATAAAACCCGTACAAATGATAATATCAGACAGGAGAAAGACCTAACGTTACCTTTAACTAATTTCGTGAATATAATTTCTGTCAATTGTCTACATACGTAGTCGTACAGAGGAGCTTATTCGGACACTGAAACAAATATAATCCGAAAGCTCGAATTGCGTGCGTGTTCAGCTACTGCTTGGGTTACAATATATGTCTATGCATATAAATATACATATACAAACTTTCTGCGATGTTTCGTCGTTTTCGTATAGTCTCATGCTTCATTGCTAAGGTCGATTTTTCATCGTACGAAATAATCGCATTAATGAGGATTCTCTGTGGAATTGTTTGGTAAATCGAAAAAAGTTCATATGTCGGAGGTAATCATATTTGACGTCATTTTTGCCGATTATTGAACAGTTTTGAAAAGAGGATTACTTATTGGTACCCTTAATAATAACAAAAAAAATGATACGAGACCTGAATTTCCATTTGATTATAATAGGTTTTATTACTGGTTCTGATAATGGTGGTTATCATTGTTGAATTAAATTCACCTTTACGCCAATGAAAGAAATATAAGAAATTTTTAGCAGATTACTTGGAGTATTAAGTACTCAAGGCCGAAGTATTAAACGTGGTTTTAATTCTTATCAGTTCTAAATTTTTTATCGGTTATTAGTGCTTGAATATAATTCTTCTTTATTACGCTCTTCTATCTGAGATATAACAATTTTTTGTGTAACAATATTTTTGTGATTTAGTAATATTGCAAATCTCCATTTGTCCAAAATAATTTTCAAACTTATTATTGAATTTTAGATTAATTCGCTTGCATAATCCAATAAAGTCTGAATTACTTTATCAAGTTGTGTTAGATGGTAGATTCTTGGGTAAAGATTTTTTGTAAAATTAAAGTTATTGAATATTTTCAACAGTATGACGATTCAAGATAGCTGCGCCAGGTCCGTAACACTATTATCACATTGAAGTCCGAGCCCTTCCTGGCCTGATTATGAATCTGAACTTAAAATTCAGAACTTCAAAATGGCAGAATAAAATTCATAAAACGGCTTGGATTGAATGAAAATCGGTAATAAAAATTGAGAAATTCAAAATTGCGGACTTAAAACGATGGCTTTATACATAAAAATTTCCTGCGATCACACGTCGAAAAAGACAGAAACTTTTATATGAATCGGATGAAATTTAGATTTTCAAATCGGCTTTGTGTCCGCCATGTTGAATTTTGTAATAAGTATTTATTAATCAGCGATTTCAAAAACCCCACGGACATTGTTATTTTCGAAGTAATGCCAGCTGACGATGTTGAGCTTTAATCGTAAATTATGTCACAGTGTTGACTAAAACGTGGATAATAAGTGACGCAAGAACATATTGTCATCAATACTTGCTGCGATTGAAATTAATCGGCGGGATTTCTTGATTGGTCAATTAGGTATATCGATTCAGTGACGAGGTACCAGCAGATAAAGTTAGCTACACGATACATCGTCTCTTCGTTAGTTCAGCCGTGTATTAAACTTTTCAAAGTATGCATTTACATTGAAGTAAAACCTGGTAGAATTTTCAGCAAGAAAGACCACTTTTTATTTATTTATCGAGTTACAAGTTATACGCTACGTTGGCAATATTTTTCAACTGAGATTACCAAGGGAACCATAACTTGGAATCTTTCTCAATTTTTTTTATTCCAATTTTCAATCATGACCCAGGGACTTCTCAAACTTCACGAGAGAGCCTTAAGCTCAAGGTTTAAATTATATCCATGTGGACCATTTGAATCCCAAAGGAAAAATCTTTCCTGTACGTGATCTCCCAGTTATCTCCAGTGGATATTTCATCCAGATAATCCTGATTCTATCTTCACCTAGAAGAAACTTCCTATAACTACCTATAAGATCACGTGGAGTCAATAGCCTAGTACGTGCTCGAATAGATTGGAATTTTTTGCCGATAGATACAGCAGACTTGATATCTGACAGTTATATCTCCTGGAGGTATCATACTTTTCGTCAAGCGAATTACGTTCAATTCTGCCTGTGTTGCCGCGAGCCAACTTCGTTCGTCATATCCGTTCGCAATTACGAGAGGAAAAAATGTTTCGGCAGACTTCCAAATGGGATTCAGGATTATTTTTAGGATTCTACAAAAGACTGAAAATTCGCAATCCACTTCGCGACACACAATTCATTCAGTCCCAAGTTACTATAGATTCTGCGAACTTGTTCCCCTGCGTCCTACATTTTTTTGAAACTGTCGTTGCTAATATACTAATTTATCCCACGGGATAAAAATCCTATTTCATTACTACAGTCGGATAACGCACAGAAAATATGATAAAAAAAATTGTATACATATCCCACAAATATACCATACTCCACCATAAGCTTCTACCCTTAACTCACGGTTTGCTTGCGTAAGGGTAAAAATAAAAGATCGATGGAAAACAGAAATAAAAATATTTACGACAAAATAAAATAAAATATATAAGGATATTTTATTCCGAATGAAAAAGCAGCGCGTATCCAGCATATCGAACGGTTGTCCCCATCCTCCCACCTCCACCCTCCTCTCCAGCATCACCCTTCGAAAAAGTGCAGTACAATGCAGTTCACTGCAGTTTGGCGCTTCTGGAATTTTCTTACTCAAGCATCTATCCGCCGTTACTCGCGTGTTCCACATGTTTCCTGTGTCAGCGAATCGATCGAGTTTCCGGCTGTCCTTGCGAGTGGCGTGCATCGCGTGAAATTATCCTGTTTCGTTAAAGTATTTAAATACAGTTTTAAGAAATGGAAATAACTTAAGCAGTACCTTGCAATATAGTTAAACGAAATACCGGTGTAAGCACTAAAAGATATATCTATAAGCATGTATATCGTATACGTTGATAGAATATCGTATACGAGAACGAAGACGAGTGCCGCAGTGTGAAGATAAAATTTGCAAGGATTTAACGTCCGCGAAACCTAATGAGCGTTGAATGACTTGGCGAATGGAAGGATTATTAAATATTTATTACGGGACGAAGTTTGTCATGTTTTGACGACGCCGTGTTGGGCCATCCTGGAATTCAGTAATTACAAAGTACAGAAAACCACTTTTCGTACACTTTGTTGTTAATTGAAAAGCTGTTTAACGTTATAATGGCTATTAGTTATATATACTATTTAACAATATGTATACGTATATATTGCGTCTGAATATTTGTAAATAAAAGCAAAATTTGTATGGCAACTTCTGACCGTTAACAACTAAGGATTATCTGCATTGAATCATACTTATTTTTCGATTAATGTGACACTTTAAAAATTTGATTTTTATAAAATAATGTATTCTATGTATATTATTTAATTCGTAACGAAAGACTGGAATGACTGTTATGTTTTCTTCGTTCGTTAATATAACGTTAGCACGAGTCTGAATGTAGGTGCGGCTTGTGACCAACGTCACGAGTAATACATCCTGAGAGTTTTCTGATGCGACAAAGCTCGTCCGTTGGCAGCTCGTGTGTGTACACGTACTAAAGGTATTGCTAGCAATCAATCTCATAAAAATCAACAAATTGTCAGTAATCGCGAAGAAAATAAACAGACAGAAACGTACTGAGAATGAGAGTACTCCGGGTATCAGGTATGTTTTCAATAAATATTATTTCTCCACGTATATAGATAAATTTCATAAATACAGGATTTATTACGGCAAGCAGATCAGCTGAAATTGGTGGGAAATTGTGGATACCATGAATCAGATGAATCATGGTTTAAAGAATATATTAATAAATATCAGGTAGGGGTTATATCACTTATTCTTAAAATTCAGTCAAAAAATAATTACTTGATTTGTACATATCGCGTAATCCTAATTAAAACAGCAAAGGTAATTAAAAAAACAAGCTTTTTTTTCCTGTAAAATATTGACAAAGGCAAACGGAAATGTATCTTTTGAAGGCTAGCTTTTGAAATAACAAATTATGTATTCTGTGACGTACAAATAATCAGCCACCGCTCTCTGGTCAAAATTTTCGTTACCGAACCAAAAGACATGTATTTCACCAAGAGAACAAATACTTTTTTAATTACTTTCAAAATGGTACGTGCAAATGCCGTCAAAAAAATCAATTTCTGGAGAAATTGTGGGAAATAAATTTTTTCTTGTTATATGGTAAATATCGACTTTCTCAAATATTATATATACGTATATACTGGACTGATTTATTATTATTCACCCAAGACCCTATTAAGTCAGCTTCCGTTATCTTTATATTTTGATATACGTTTATAATAAGTATCAAGTATTAATACTCTATCAATCCAATATAAGAAATTCGTCCCATCGATCAGTCTCTTTTGTCTTCTTTCTCTCATTACTCGACGCGGGGGGGGGGGGGG
>JARQTH010000109.1:208758-376938 GCA_030142595.1 Trachelus iudaicus | reverse complement strand
CCAACCCCCCCCCCCCCCCCCCCCCCCGGTAACTCGTTAGGGAACATGACGTACCAGTATTACGGAGTTTCCTATCGTCCTCGTGGCTGACCTATCGATTATCGAAACATGGCAGCCATCACCACAGGAAATTCCTCGTCTATTATTAAACAATCCCAACGTTGATTTGGCCCATTGATATAGCATAGCCATTCAGAAACATCGTTGAAAATAATTCCCTAGGTCTTCTGTGACGTACCAAAAAATGAACTTGTTGAATGAATGAACTTGTAAGAGTGAAAATTCAAATTAATCAAAAAATAATGAAAATTCAAATTTATAAAATAATTAAAACTCATTGAATTAGCAATTTAAATCTCAATGTATAAGAAAAAACTGAAATTTGAAAGCACCCGTATAAGTTTAACTTACACAATTGTCACAGCTTTCACTTAAAATTAGTTACGTCACTAATTATATTTGGGTCAACGGCAAAGTTTATACAAATTACGTAAACATATGATATTTTACAAAGTTTACGTAATACATCTACAGCAAAACGTGCGAGAATATGAATTCCATGTGCTTGGGAATTTTAATTCCATTCAAATTGTCACGTGTCTCTAATCAGTGATAACAACCAATAAAACAGATGAAGATTTTTCAATCAACGTTTGAACAATTTAGTATAATAAACATAATTACAAAATAATTAACAAAAGCTTACAAAAATTTATATATTATATTTCTCATAATTGCTACTAAAGTGACTTCGTGATTCAGCAATAAATATGATACCGGTATACTGTGCATGTATATTACCCTGCATGTACTTTGCAAGCTGATAAGGAATTCTCAAAAGCTTTCTAACTCCATTGCACGTGCAACTTCGAGTCTCGTATTTCCTTTCTCCAGTAAAATCTCCATGTCAAACGTCGTGGTGGCATTTGTCCGTTAGAGGAGCTGTGCTTCGGCTAATGGAGATCGATTGCCAATACAGATATCTAGTACCAAAGAATGAGCTTGGTAAAAGGTTTCACGTGATAATTTTCTCTTTGTCTGGGCAATTTCTCAGGATTACTAGACAATCCCTCAAAGTCAGCTCCCCTAAGATATATATTGTCAGGTCTTACGGAGCTGGGGTATTTCGTGACGTTGTATACAGATGCCTGTCCAGGCTTATACATACTATGCAGGCTTCATTGTCTTCATGGAACAATTATAGACGGATACTACATTATACAGTCGAACCTCGCTAACTCGTATTTCAAGGGCAGAGTTAATTTCATTGAGTAAGAGAGGTTTAGTCTTATCGAAGTTTTCAAATTATAGAAGGTAGCTAAAACAATATTCGATTCGTATAGGCTCGTAAAAATTGGCCAGATATAGTGGAGATAGTCTTACGCAATATGTATCCAAAAAATGAAATGTAATTTTATAAAAATTCTTTGGATGTCATTTCGAGGAAAAAATCTGTGACTCGGAACCAATCATCCATTTGACTGAGAAACATTAGCTCGTAGGCGGAATTAGGGAGTGCAGGTTGTGACATGTATTCTTTCAAGACGTTGCATAAATCGCTTCGAGTTGTAGAGGTCAGAGTATTGGAACTTTGAATTATAGAGGTAGCCGTGTGACTTAAAGAGGTCGGATTTCTTTAAACTCGAATTGCCGAGATAAAAGAACGGACAGTAATACGTTCGAAAAACTTCGAGTTATACTTGGTTTATTCTTCGAATTACGGAGGTCTATGCAAGAGAACGGGCTGGGTCTCAGACGTATAGAAGCTTTCGAGTTATAGAGATTCGAGTTAGCGAGATTCGACTGTAATATACTGTACATATACATATATACGCCACGATGCCCAATTTTTGTGCAATAATAAAATTTGTTGTTTAAATTTCTAATGAGACGCTTAACGCGTACCTAGAGGCGCATAATATTACTTTTTGTTCTTTACGAATGCTATATGCTATATGCTTATAGGCATATAAATAAAATCTTCCGTAAGGGATGATTAGGAGTGGGATATGTGATATGATCTTACATTGTCAGATTAAGACAGACATAAATTTTGAAATTTTTATTCGCCTTTGTCAAGTAGGATAAGCATTTTTTATATAACCAATATCCATTAGCACTCACGACTAATGTGCTGGTGAAGGGTGGTTTTTAATCGAAAAATTAATTTCCATTTTATACACGCTGGCGTGCTGTAGGATGATCTAATCAATTATAATTATGTCATGATGTGTTATAAGATCTTCTAATTGATCTCTGATATCTTGATAAATGCTCGTACCTAAAAATATATTACCTGTACTAGCTTTGTGTGGTACGTCGTCGCGCACCTCGATATCGGTTTAAGGGGAAATTATTTTTTTATTGTTCTGTCTGCCAAAATTTGAATTATTAATATAATCTGTTTTTCAAAACGCCTTAAAAATTTCTATTATGTGTGTTGCGGTAGGGGAAGGGGTGGGGAGGTACGCCGCACGTGCATTGGAGTTCATAAGAACAACGGTATTAGCACAGATGGATAGACAGAAGAGGTTTTTTAAATTGTGTAAGATTGCGAATGGGAATTGATAACACATAGTCTAGGTTCTAATTAGGCATTTCAGTTATTGCTACGAAAATTTTTTAATTAATCCGTTGAATTTTTTGGGCGTTATTAAGCAACAAATAGGTATGACAACGCTTCATTGCTATATATTAGTAGGAATAGGAATAGGAATAGAGATAAGGATAAGAATAGAGGTATTGATATATCAAAATTTCAAGTACAATATCAACTTCAAAAAGTGTAATATAATTTTTGTCCACAGTTCAGGATTGGTTGACGTGAAGCTCGTAATTTTTCGGATTTTTTAAAGTTAGCCATGTTTATTGCACCATGGATATTCAATGAGGTCTAACATGTCGGACTTTATACGCACTTTGATTTTTTATATTCAAAGAACGCTTTATAGAGTTGTGTTACATTGTATCGTGTATAAGGTATTGCGTCTGTCCGTGTGTTCCTGTTAGGTTCTTATGACACATTACCGATACTTGTAACAGTGCCCCCGTTATCGATTAATCCAAGTGGAATAATTCAATGAATTTCAGTCTTGAATCAAGTACTTTCCCTTTAGCCTGATAAAATAATCAGAACGATTTTAATTGTAAACGCACTTGTCAATGGAAATCTATTGCACTTGAGCTTAATCAAATCCAGTCCATGTTTTCCAATCGATAGGCCATCGCCAACGAGTGAACGTCATTCCTACGCAAATATAGAAATTTCATGCTAACCTTATGAAGCCATCCTAAGGTTGAGATTTACATAATTCGTAACTCCAACGACGAGAATTTTCAAATAATAAGAATATCTGTGTGGTTGTCATTAATTTAAGGATGAATCAATATTTCCGATTCCTGTTTCCCAAAAATCAATGATATTGTATTTTGAAGGAAAAAAAAATAGTATTTATATGTAACGACTTCCGGGAGCTTTTGTTGTCTGTAGTTTTTTCCATACCTTCGCTTACAATGAAATTGAATACGAACGTAAATTGAACCTTGAAATTTTTTACTCTAAGCATTTGAGATAGAAAGCAACAATGTGTACAGATAAATATTTCCACTTTTACTGCATTACGTACTAAACCAACCCTGCTGTCCCATGAAGACTCATTATCACGAAACGTCGAGACTTTGACAATTACCGGGTAGCCCTTGGGTTCCTATCTTCTCTTGCAAATGCTTATCACAGAATCACCATAGTCCTTTTGACGCAATTTCCACCCAATGAGGATAAAAATTATCCAGTCATTTTGAGGATCTACCCGAATTCGGATACCGATTGATACACAGGCTTGGTATCAAAGAAATATTTTCTTTCTAAAAGAAACAATTGTATACGTGATATATTCTAAATCGTCTAATACAATAGTATGCTTAATATTTAAATATAATATTACGATTTTTCAAGTATAACAAAGTACAAAAATAAGTTCAATAATATGAATATTGCAATAAATATTCTTTCAGTTTACCTTAGGATTAGAAGTTTTTTAAGAACACTATCCCCATATCAAATTTTAATAGAGAAAAGTATTTTAATAGAGGCCTTAAGCAAACGTGAATCCAGACAGGAATTATAACCTATATCAAACCACTAACGATTATCCTGTCACTTTAAGCGACTTTCGCCTATATCAACAAGAATACATCATTTTACCCGTAGAGTTTGAGGTTTGCATCGTTATAAAGTAATTCAAGAATTTTTCCACCATTTTAACAATTTTTCACAACTTTCAATATTTATCATAACTTTGACAAATTACCTCAATCAACTCTATCTGTAGAGGATTATATCCTATTTTCGAAAAAAAAAGTCGAAGTCAATAATTCGCTTCGTACGCCACCTACGCATCGATACGTAGGAATAATTTAACGTAACACGTGACACGACGAAATATCGTGCCCTTTGCGGGGACGAAATATCACGAAAAGCATAACGTCGTGTAGGATTAAAAAAAAAAGTTACGAAAACTTTGCAATTTTACGAAATAATCCCGATTGTTAATTGCTCATCGCTTTCGGTACCCATTTTTTTTCATCGTTTACATACTTCCCATTTCTTTCTTTGTTTCTTTCCTTTTCTCTCACGTTTTTTCTATTCTTCCTTGTTTAATTCTTTTCTACCTTCAGTTCAGCATCTTAGACAGACTAGCCACGAAGCCCTTTCCTTCTTAGCATTTTCTGACAGGGTCCCTCTCGTTATGTAATAAATTACCTTATGCTCTGTTATAAAAAAAAAATTAGTTACTTGGCTTTGCCGCTTTTTTTCTTTTTTTTTTTTGGTAAGGCATGTTGACGTCTCCGGAAGATCCTGTTGCTGGAATATTCCACTAAGTTGCTAAGCTAATACCTTGCTAGCAAAATATTTACGTAGCTTCGTTAAATGCAACGGCTGATAAACTTAGTACGGATTTTAAACGGCTGCCAAGTTTACTATGGATTTTCAGTTGTTCGCGCTGACCACACTCTAGTGTAATTCAAAGCGGGAATCTAATACTGATAAATGTGAACGAGACTTCGATGTGTTCATTGTCTTCCGCAAGCCCTCGGACTTGAAGAATGTATCCATCTTTTTAACGGATAGAAAAAACTTAAAAAATTTAGCGAAACTTAAAAAGAATTTCAGTTTGTACTGTTTCTCGCTGTAAGCTGAAGGTCTATTAATTTTTTTAACGTAAAGTACGGCAAGTTACATTTATTCACGTGAGTGTAACAATTTTTTTGAAAGATCAAATTCACAGCAAATTTTTACAAGACATTTCTTTGGTGTAGAAATATAAGATTTTCCCATTATTCTTCCATTCGCCCACACAACCCACCCGCCCAGCTATTCTGCACTCAGTGCACTTTGTCAATTCGATTTCTTTGAAAAATTACTCGGGCTTTCTGTAACGAAGGACTTTTGACGCCGCTTGAAAAGTTTTTCTTTCTGCATATAGCTTGGCTAGTATTACGAGAAATTTATTGGTTATTTTGCGAAAAAACCTCTTGCTAAGCTAGCAAGTTGAAACTTCTGTCGGGTGTATACATAACTTGAAGACATAATTTTGCAAGTTGAAAGAAGTTTTTTTTCTCTCGAACTTATTAAATTTCTCTGTCAGATGTAAAAGTTATCATTTTTATCTTCACGTTAAATTTTGTATTATTCAAAAACGTGATACAATTTTTAAAAAAATGAAAAATACGAAATTGAATTAAAATGCTAATACAATTGATTTATATTATGTTAATCATGATAATGCCAAAAACTGATAATAAATTTTTCTTTTTTTTTCATACGATGAAATGTCAATCATTCAATAATTCCAATCTACGATATGTCCACTTGAAAATTCTCGAGTGATTAGCAAATGTCAATACGTCGCAAGTAATGATTCTGTATTGCTGAGAAAAGTTGTCATGGGAATTCCCCTTTATGAAAAAAATTTTTAAACTACAGAATTTCCACAACATACAGGGGCAAGCCCGGGCAAAGCTGATGTGTTAAGGTTTGGCAAGAAAAAAAGATATAATTAAAATTGAAATAAGGAACCTTTTTTAGTCTAATAATAGTTTATATTTAGTCGACTGTTAAATGAAGTAAGAAAAACATTTTTTTTAATCTAAAAATTAAAACCCCTTTGCAATTAAAAACTATGACAAGAGAAACTATCCGCTTTGCCCGGGGGCAGAAGGGGAAGGGGGGGGGGGTCAAAGAGGATGGTTCATCCGCTTCGTGCACCTCCCCCCCCATCCCCCTCCACAGACAAAGCGGATGAACCATCCTCTTTGCTTTCATCCGATATGCCCAAAGTTGCACTTGGTGCAAAGATGAAAAGATTGGAGTAGTTATGAGCAACAAGTGAAACAGTTTTAACTGCCAATAGACTTTTAAATAATCAGAGAATTGTCATGAAGGAACGTTAGGGTACTATTACTGCTAATAATCAAGTTACGTACCATAGGGTAAATTGTAAGAAAACACACGAAACGTATTACTTTTTAACAAAAAACTCACGAGAGCAATCATGTGTTTTTTTCCACTATCGTAGCGTCGGCGGCCAGATACTCCCTCTAGATTCTAGAGACTTATAGCGCTGTCTAGGATACACGAGCGAAAAGAAAGGCTTTACCCAGGCCATTCGTCTTGCCCGGGCTTCCCCTAAATTTTTTTTCGTGTCTGACGTAAAAATCCTTGTTTGCTTTTGTGTATTGACATACAACAGAAGCGAGAGTATAAGAACATTGCGAAAGCTTAGCTAGTTAGCTTTTTATACGACAAATATCCAGCGGGTAATTAATCGCACGCGAAAACGCAATTAGAAATTTTGAAAATATTTCTCAAAAAGCTTCGTAGATACTGTGGATTCTCCGTCGTCAAATAAATCGACGACAGTTTATAAAGTCCGAACCGGTAGTTCCGTCGCGTCTTGTAAATCATGACGTGTAAAAGAATTTATCGTCGGGTTTTATATGTATATGTTACATATATAAACCCTCTATTCCTTGCTAAAACAAAACTTTTTTTGCTTATATTCACTTGAATTTGCAATTTATGAATCACACGTATGACGCGTATTACGTAAAATTTTTAATAAACGAGCTAAATATTGCGCAATGAGAAAATCCTACTATATCTGGAATAAATGATGCACTGGGACGAAGACCGGAAATTGCACTGAAAATGAACAAATTGAAAAACAAAAGAAATCAACGACACACGTATTACGGGCGAAATTTCAAGAATATACCTGTATATTGAAAATATAATAATATAGTTTACAAAGATATTGCATTCACAATGACGTCATATATGGTGATTATAACTTCATTCGTTATACGTTTTTCTGTTTAAAATATTTTTAAAAAAATTTAATACCCGAATAAAAAAAGCTAAGAAAGCTCTTATCACCTCTTTAAAAAATCAATACGTCAAAATCACCTATTAAAATTTTTATTTAATCAATACTCTGCAGCATCGACGAAATTTTTCAAGTTTAAAAAAATATCATTTACTGTGTCAGAACTATTGCAAAAATTTGTTCAATAATGCGAATCAGCCTTTTCACTAAATAATTTTCATTCAATCGATTATAGGTCTATCGATCCTTATCAATAAATTGTTCTCACAAGAAGTTATAAAAATGCCAAGATATGTCCGACAAGTATGATTCCCTTTTATTATTGGTTAAGCAAACTGATAAGGAGGTCAAGCGAAGTCAATTAAGTTATCATTTTACAGTATCTGACAGAGCGTACCAATAGTAACGGGGAGCTGTTTACCATAAGAGAAAATCGCCATAGACTTATTTTCGTAAGAGTGCATTTCCTCGTTGTGATTACCTTTGACAAGATTTTTTTTTCTCCTCCACATTTTTTATTTATTTACGGAAATAACGGAAAGACGTAAATTTTGTAAGCACGTATGACGTCATCATTTATTATACTGCGTATAAATGATGACGATTTTCTATGAGTAAAGAAAGAGACAATCAATGTGACTAATAAATTTATTTGACTCACCCGATTGGTGTCCTTTTCCCACTCACGAGCAATTCCAGTCTACGATTTCACGAACACCATACACCCAGCACTACAATAACACAGAAGCAGATAACAAATATGCGTAAATCGTGAAAACTGTTAAAAACAAAAATTCATTGTATAATTTAAAAAAAAACGCGCGTCGGTTAATTCGCGCCATTTATACCAGGCGAATTATTCGCAAAGACAGTTCAATATTTCAATTCCCACAAAATAAATAATTACGTAGATAAGGAGTATGAAAATTTTCAAAAATCCTGCATATAACAGGCTTTACCCCCTTTTCCAAAAATCACTGTGTGTCAATTGACATCATAAAAATGACCATTAAGGATCCTAACCTGCTGCGAAAGATATAATGTTGGTTTTCAAAAAAAAAATTTCATGGTGACTCAGAATAATTTTTGCCAAATTCTTCCCATTCACGTGTCACGATTTTTAATCAGCATAGCACATATGGATATATGACGAAACATCAATTTCGGAACTGCGTTACGCGACGAGTTCTGATTAAATTCCGAGAGGGTAACTGTATTGAAATAAGGGTCGGAGGGAAGGGAGAGAGGCGGATATAATTGAGAAAACTCTTGTCCGCGCGCGGATTTCAAATACACACGATTGGAGCGGCAGGAACGCAAGCACTGAACTACGGGGGCAGTGTTGCTTCGCCAGAAGCAGTTCGCAGGGGTTGCCGCTGGTAGGCAGGAGGTCACTAGGGTGGTGGATCGGGTTCCGATGTCGCTCACCGTGCGGCGCCACCTGTCGAATAGCATGTCCGCCTTCGGGAGCCCTTACGAATGTGACATTTTCTGGCAATAGACAGTCTTAAAAACAAGCCCAAAACTTCTGATCGATTTGAGAATACAGTTAAAAATGGCGTACAAGAGCTACACGAACATATATACAGATATACTTATGGTATATACTTATACTATATGGCAAGTTAATAGCGACGAATGAATGTTCTACAGTGAATCACGATAAGCAGCACGAATTTATCTCCATGTTTGTTCGATAGAATATTTTTGTTAATCTTACATAAGGATTTCCTTTACGCTCCGCGGTTTATTTGCTCGAATTAATGTTTCTCGTAATTTAATATATTATGCTAACGACGATCATGCATATGGATCAGTGTATTATGAGGGTGCATTTACAATTTGGTAGGAGAGTGTCGTAAGAAAATCGCTTTCTGTGACATAAATCCGTGACTAAAAGCAAAAGGGCGTATGTTTGCTTGAAAATCCTTTTGCTTTTAGTGACGCGATACTTAGTTTGCGTTTTGGATTGTGGATAACAGGAAAGTAGTGGTAATTTATTTTTGTTACGTTAATCGCTATTATTATGTACTGAATAAACAGAGATTGAAAGATACTTAATTAGGAGTGATAATTAATTAACCCTTTGACCACTCACGAAGGAATCCATCAATCTATTTACGTCATTCGTATATATTGATGTATAAGTAAGGGCGTATATTTAAGTCTATCGTGTATATTGATAGACTTGTGAAAGCGTATATACATATACCCCTTCAGCAGTCAAAGGGTTAATTATAAATAATTATGCATATAGCTAGTATGAATTGGTGGATCTTTATTTAATAGATTTTCGCGAATAATAAAATCTATAAATGTACGTTGCTAGTGGTATAACATTGATTTTATTTCGTAGTGTGAAAAAATGGAAATTGCGTAAGTGAAAAAATAACAAATTTGTCGCATTTGATTAAATACAGTGATCTAGTCGCGTGAGGCAAAAAATATGCGGAACGGTAAGAATGTCAAGTGAATATAATGTGTCAAAAGATTGCAAATAAATTTGTCGCATTGCAGTATTCTTCTAAACTATGTTGATGACTTTAGCATTTTTTCTCTAATGCATTCCAAAAGTCTAAATATGACATTTAACCTGCATTTCTGTACTTCGAGCTTTTAATACATTTTACATTGTTTCTTACTTTTTTTTATTTATTCCTACATCAACACATTGAACACGTTAACACTCAAATTACAGTGCATCTTTGTCAACGCCATGAAAACTTATCTGACGTATTTTGACTTTATAAGAACGACAATTTCTCTGGTTAGAATTTTCATTAAGGCACGTCTTTTGGGAATAATATGCAAAGTACTTGCATAACCGATTATTCCTGTACACATTCACCTGGGAGTCACCCGGTATACGACGTAAACACGCAAAGCAGAATGCGCTGTCAAAACTTAATTTAATATAAAAATAATCATCATACTTAATAAATGAGAAACTTGACAAGCTGAATTTGATAAATATAAAATTTATATTAAGTTTGAATCAATTTTCCTTCTTATCTTAATAATCATTCGAGTCTCTTGATTATACCGTATCTTTCCTTCATCTAGGTTAATTCATGATTCATGATAATTCAAAGTGGTAATTTAAATATTCTTATCATTAATACGAAGATGGACTTTGCAATGATTATTTTCAGTTTCCTTCTGTCTAGCTGATGATATACGTACCGAGTGTTTCAATAAACTTTAATCATTCTCACTAACAACGATGTAACATGAAAAAAAATATACGAGATTAACTTTCGACACTTATTTACCTATCAGAATTTATTGCTTATTTTCGACAGTATCGAGTTATGATTATTGGAATTTATTTGTAATAACTCGACTTTATCTGTTACAAGTATAAGATAATAGTTATACAGACGGATCGTCATACCATTCCCCACAAATATTTTTCAAATCTATTATTCTAGTCTTTATATAGGAAGGATAAAAAGGTATGAGTTTTGCAAATTCTTAAAATACTTTTAACAATACAAAACGCGTGGGAAGTTTAATATACGACTACTTTTATTATAATTAAATATATTTTTAATTATACACAAGTTTCCTTCTAAAATAAAAAAGATATTATTAAATATAACATGCACCTATTGTTCGTGACCACTAGATAGCCTTGTTCAATGAGAAATTTTATTTTTCTCTACATAACGATATCTGCAGAAACCATCAAGAAGAAATGCTTGATTTAATCTTTTCCCGCTGTTATTCAATTGATTGATATAATTCACCAATTGTCTCAAAATATTGCGAAATAATAAATTTTTCTACGCTCACAATTTATTTATCATTGAAACAATATTGTTCAGAGATCAATAATGTTCTATACAATTATTTCATTACGGCTTCGAATTTTAATGTAAAAAAAATGTATATCCTAATTCGTTTATAGATTATTGCAAGTTTGAGTCAAAAATTAATATTTTACATTCTGTTACAAAAAAAGGTCATGTTGCAATAATCGTATCGTAAGAATTAATGAGAATTATTCACTGGATTTAACTGCCTGTTTAAAAAAGCGTAACAAGTGTTCAGGACATTCTTTTCGCTAAAATTGCTCAATGACAATCATGCTTCTGTATCAATAATGTACATACTCCTATCAATGACGTGTCGTATCGTATCGTATCATATCTGTGCCTATATAAGCAGCATATTAACCCGCGTACAAATGCGTATTCGCACAGTACAAAAAAAATGAACATACGTTACTCGCCTGTTATTTTTCTCATTTTATCAGTGATTGCTGGCACCGGTAATTATCATAAAAAATAAATTACTGCGTATAAATCAATATTTTATTCATTTACAAATTATTGATTAATATTTTTTCAATCTTTTCAGGTAAAGCAGGTGTGGCGAAACGAAATGCTCGAAGCACTGTTGATATCACCGACGTTCCTTATGTGGTGAGTGATCAGAATTTTTTTTTAAATCTTTAATTAATTACTGATCAATTATTTGTCTAGTCGAAAATCACTGACTTGGATGGGAATGTAATTTGCACTGGAGCAATCCTAAATTTTCTTTATATTCTGACAACAGCTGATTGCGTTCACGAGTAAGTTTAATTAATGGTATAATTACGTACTGATACCGATACGAGAATATTGTATGAAAAATTATGCGAGATATTAATGCTTTATGTCCATTAAGGAAATTTTGAAATTACGTGTATCTCATGAAAATATTTGAGCACACGTTAACAACCACGATCAGTCAAGTAGTAGGGGAAGAGTGTCTGAGACGGCATTGGAAATAACACGGCAAAATGTATTCCGTCTCAAACATACTTTCCTTGATCAAATTTCTATATCTTTATTACCTTTCAGTCTCTCGCCAAATGAAATAAAGATAGTAGTAGGATCATCAAGCTTGAATGACGGAACTAAATATAATGTAAAAGAAGTAATTCCACATGAAGATTTTAATCCCTTAGAAGAGAACGAGGACAGCTCTAATGACATAGCATTAATCAAGGTATGCGATGTAAAAGAGTTATATAAAAAAATAATTAAAAAAGAAATTAATTAATTATATTTTTAATAGACTGACAATGAACCATCATTAGAAAGAGAATTTTTAATCATTTTGATAATTTTGAATTCCAAATAATATTACTTTTAGTTTCAATGCTTTTCAATACTTCATCATTATTCATTTTGATTTTTTTTCTTGACAGCTGTCGTCGTACTTGAGATACAGTAAAAAGGTGAGACCAATCCCAATACCGGAAATCCAAGACGACGAGGATCCAGTCAACTCGGATGACATCACTTCGAGCAGATGGGTAAGAAAAATTATTAAATACATTTTATTTATACACATTTGTATTATTTTTTAACGTTTTTCATGAACTTATAATCTTTTTTTTAGAGTGTACTAAACTCTTTAAGGAAAATCAAACAAAAGATAATCGAAGTATATCAATGTAGGGCAAGCTACAAACTTTTAGGTATAACAATTAGCAGTGATGTCTTTTGTGCTGAAACAGTTCGTTCGAATGCCGACACAGTCGACATTATTGATACGCCGGTAAGTTGTTTTAATAAATGTTCGCCATAAATGCTAACAAAATGTACGGGTGAAATAGGTATTGGGAGAAATTAATTATGTAGATAATCTTGTAATATTAGATATTTTTATTCAGAATCTATACAAATGTTATATTCGGACATTTTAGATTGACAGAGGATCGCCATTGGTGCAGAATTCGATATTAATCGGTTTAAAGGTGCTAGGCATGAAGAAGAAACCGGATGTCTACATTTTGATTTCAAAATTTGTTCCTTGGATTGAAGAAAATAATACTGATTATTAAGGACTCTTACGATGGCCGCTTATTGAATTACGGACTTTTAGAAATATTAAGATTATACTAATTTGTTTTCTGTTTCTATTGATCTAAATACAATATCGCATTATTAAAAGCGATATTTATTTTTAAATAAAATGTAAAACGTCATCATTCTCTGTTAACTAATTAAATAGTCAAACAATAATGAATATCTTATGGTTTTATCATTGACGCTATTCCGGTTGCCACGTGTCAGGGGCATAAACTACGGGCGGCTGAGATTTTTTTTAGAGATTTCGAAGTCATACTTTGGAGATCTTTTCCCTTGTAAAGTTTCTAAAAGGTCTAATGGTAAGTGTCGACCAGCAGGTGGTACATATATGTGCCATGCCGGCCGCGGGAGGTAATGAACATTTTTTTTTAATATTGGCACTTGGGGGGTTTGTGGAGTTGAGTGGTTAGCTGGAACAGTATTGGTCTATATTTATTTTGACAATCCTTTACTGCACTACACTTTAGCCCGTATTCAGAACTTGCCATTAGTGCTAATAACGCGCTTTTAATTTTTTTCTTAGTGACTTTCGACTCTGTTAGTGACTTTAAAAGCGAGTTGTGAATGCGGGCTTTACTCTTTGGATTTTTATTAGATTCAGGTTCAGGTCGAGAATTGAGCCAGGCTTCCTCTTAGCATCACCCAGGGCTAACGCCCTTAAGTTTGGATAAATTTTATTCAGTCAAAATTGAAGACACCAAAACGTGCCATCCCGGCCGGCCGCCTGGAGGTTAACAAAGGATATATTCTAAATTTCACTGTGGAAACGGTTGTATCTCACTCAATGATATGCAGGTAAACAAAGACCAGAAAATACTCGTAACATTCCCCTAGGAAAATTTCCCGTTGTCACTGCATTTTCGCCAATGATAATATATGGTAAGTCAATGGAAATTCATGGAAAACTATTCCGTGCCTTCGAGAAAACACCATTGCCAATTGTAAATATTGGTGAGGGCCAGTAATGAGTTTCAGAATACAGTCAGAGAGGAATATAGAAAAATCTATCTACAATATAACCATGCATTTACGTCGCCCAATAAAAGTTTTATATTGTACAGTGTTACTCACACAAATAAGGAAAAGTATCTAGTGTCTCGCATCCTCAGCTAAAAGCTTCTTCAATTCAATTGTACAGGATATCTCGTTGCATTTCTTTCAATCCGTCGATAGTGTTTCATCGGCACAAAGCGACATAACCTCACAATCGTTTAGCAGTTTCCATGCATCGCGTGCAGCTAAACAACGAGCACGGACTTTATCGCGATAGATGTGGACTGTTTCGACGCCATAAAGAAGATCGTTACGAAATAACTGTTGTTTCTTTACAGAACTTCGCGCGCGAAACGATTTTATGCCCTTCATAAAGCATAAGGGTTTCTAGGATAGCGCGAATGCACCAGACGACTGTAATTCATTATCCACATCGAGCGACATAAAAGTACTATGCTATCTAGGGATATTTGATTTGTCACTGTAATTGAGACAAACATTTCTAAGGCACAGACCGGTTTACACTGAGCAATTAATTAAACTGTCTCTAGGCAATATACGAAATTACAATAAAGAAATGTTTTGTTGAATAGACCTGGTGTTTTCATGTTTTACGTAAAAGGTATTGATATCACTGTGTGGATTTGAATGAATGGGCGAATGCTTTTATCTTGTGCCAAAATTTATTAGAGATTAATTAGGTTTATTTGGTGTACGGATATATCGCTTGGGAATCTTTCTAATTTCATCTTTCTTATGGCAACTTCTCTTTTCTTATTTTGTCTAGTTTCTTCTTATTTGATTCGAGACATATTGCGCTAGGGACGTTTACTCCATTGCAGTTACCCCATGAGCGGCTTCTCTAAGCCTTGACCGGATGAGTCGATTTATGAGCGAATGAATCGAAATGGATGACGGAGCTCTTGGTTTAGCTTTATACGAGGTTAGTGGCATAGCGTTATATCGATCTTACCATTAGAAGTCACTGAACTTTTGTAACATTGGTTTTTCGTCGTTTTTGCATTTTCTACTGTTTTTTTTTTATTCTTTCAAGCATCGTCTTCGTGTATATAGATATACTTTCATGCTGGAATGATAACCATTTATTACATGCGCGTTATGCTAGACACTTACATGTTGACGGTCTGACTTGCCAATATGCAGCTGATTACGATCTTGTTTTATTTATTTGATTTTATCTTTCTGAAGACCGTTGCAAAGTTATTGTATCGTTGATTCCATGACAATTATAGATCGGAAGGATTGGAGCATATATGCATACTCATGAATTATTGAATAGAACAAGACAGACATCGATAGTTTTGTTGATGATTATTATGAATTTTTTAAATGTAGAAAATAAATTCTTCATCGAGGCCGGTGGACTAGAGAGCAAAATTTTGTGAGTTTTAACTCGATGACAGTATATCACATTGCTCAATATTTGAAAGCAGACTGCATAAAAATGATGAAATAACGTGGGAAACTGGGGAAGTTTACGACTATTTGTTTTGAAATCTGAAGAATTCTGCTCAGGTTATTAGCCTTTTGTAACGAACAGTTATAAGCTTATATTTATTTTCTTTGAATTTCTGATAACTAGCAATCCTTTCTGGTAAATTGATACTGACGAGTGTGAACGGTATTTACGAAAAACATAACGTTATTTAAGTGTATTTAAGTGTATGCATTTTTTTTATTAAAATTTGATTATTCTGAAGACGTGTAAATTATTAATTAATGTTTATTTTATCATCATTTGTATTACTGCCGATAGATTTCTATCGAATGTTTCAGAAAGCTTGTGTAAGACGATTTGTAATATATAAATATTACAGTTTTTTTATTTTTAATATATGAGAGTATTATAACTTTTATATAATTGTGCGGTCCCTTTGGCGCAGAGGATAGCGCGTTGGACTTCTAATCCAAAGGTCGCGGGTTCGATCCCCGCAAGGGATGATTTTGTTTCGAACAGAAACGATTATTACGATTCTAAGAGCCACTGACGATTGTGAAAATACAAAAATTATGAATCTTACAGTAGATATGTCCAAACCAAATTTGGATAGGAAGGTGTATTACACTTTTATGTACAATCCAAATTATCCAAATACATAATTTATATACAAGATTGACAAAAAACTGAATCCATATAAACTGAAATTGCGCTGTCTGTTAAAAATATATGTTTTTCAATATTTACACCTTTATATGTATCATTCAGGACATTATTTTTAGAACTGGAGTAATTTTCTGGACCTCATTATAATTAGCAGTTCCATGTAAATCATATGCGTGCATCGCAGTAAAGTCACGCGAGCAGCAAGCATAAAAATAATACGTTTAATTTTCCTGCAAACACATTACTGTCATTCTAGATAAAAGATTATAAAAGCATAAATTAAATTTTATTCGTGGAAAAGCCATTGTTGTACTAATACTGCCCTAACAGAATTGCCAATTGAATTGGTGTCTGCAAAAAAAAAGAGAAATATTTTCTTAAGCTCCGAACATGCATATCAGAATTGTAATTTGATACGTATAATCTTTTGAGATCGGAACAGAAGCTCGAGTATAGTAGTGGGGAAACCAGTATTGTAACAGTAAGAAACTTGGCTGGCATTTGCTCGACAGGCACCGAGCAGTACGGACGTAACTTCGGTAAACGCTGAATTCTGATCATGCATAAAATCATTTTCAGTTATTTAATTTACAGAATCAATAATTAATTTTTTTACATTAATCATAACGAGCGAGAAAAACCATTTCGTCGTGCTTAACGAATATTTTTTGGGAAACACACCATTATATGGAACGAGCCCTTTTCAGTATGACTCGTCTTATTTTTCCCATAATTCTCATTTCCATTTGAACGATTTCCACGAGTCACTTGTAATACCGACTAGTTTATCGTACCGACTTCTGTATGTTATATGACTATTTAAACCTTGGAGAGTGTCAGGCATTACGTACCGCCATGTATGCCTCAGACCACGCAACAACAGATGTTCACCGTCTGAATCGAACCATAACAGTCATACTAATCTTAGCATAAAATTAAATTGTTCTGGAGCCAAATGTGGATGGCAAAACCTGCGGGATACTTGATAACAAAAATTAATTTAAAATTAATTAAATGCAAAGAAAAATTAATTCTAGAACCACATTATCTCGTTCCTAAAAACAATTGTGCATAAATTTAATTTGCAGCCTTATGCAATATTCATAAAGTTAAAATTGAATAGAAAAAGAAAAAAAATGTAGTGTTAAAACATATGTGACAAGTATAAAGGGTTGCCAACCCCATAAGCTTACACAGTGGTAGTCAGTCAGCCTATCAGAGTGAACGGTTTAAAGAGGCCGCGGCAAAGGTATACGTTCGTAGGCCGTGACGCGGAAAGCCGGTTAGTCGGTCTCAATCCGCCGTGGTGTAAACGTTACTGGAGCGCAGAACAGTCCTCTGTGCACGCGTATCTTTCACTTCCTCTCTTGCACTCTTGTAACCAAAAGTTTCGATATTTCCTGTAAAGCCTGAAAATTTGTACGAAAGTTTCAACCGTGTGTTTCTACGTATGTTTCCATCGAATTGCATTAATGTATATGCATCTACAAATTTAAATCTGCGGCAATATAACACGCCTGCGCACTGGCTGACACTCAAACGGATTACACACAAGGTAGGTTATGAACAAGTTCAAGTTAGATTTGTATTTACATAAAGCTTTAAATAGTTCAAAGCAAACTGAATATCTAGCATGAGCTTGGACTTATTCTTGTGCACTTTTAGAAAATCTAATATTAAATACCAGTGTTCTCCATTGTTATGAGAGAAATGCTTAAGGCGCAATTCCACCGCCACGGCTCTGGACGTAAATTTTCTTTATCTTCAACATACAAGTTTCGCGTTGGCTAATCGCACAATTCAACTGAGTTTAAACAATAAAGCATGACGGTGGAATCGAGCTTGAAGCAAATGGTGCATAGTTCAAGTTGAACGTTTCGCCAGGGGCAAGTTTTTCAGAGTCACGATTCACAATAATTAGAGGTTTTCGTGTACCGTTGCTCGTGTGAACTACTGCCTACCTAAGTTCTAGCCAGGTATATACCTAACTGTCTAAGCTTGAGACTCGAAATCCTAGTCTTGCGAGACTACGAAGTTTTTATACGTTACTTTGGCCGTTTGTTGTCAATGCGTATTGCGCATGCGTCGTTGAATCTTTAAGACGCGTATAAATCGCGCATGAGTGGTTGCCTATCGAAAGCAGTTAGCGGAAAGTTATGTTAACGATTATATCTAGACATCTTGAAACATATCTAAACATCTATGAAGGATATCCTCTGGTAAAATGAAAAAAATAGAAGATAAATGTCGGACCGAGTAAAGAAGCTGTATCACGATGTCGTACGTTATACCTTTTTTCTACGTTCATCACGAATATCCCGCAGTAGTGAAATTTTCTGTTGCAGGCATCCATTGCCGCTCATGCATCTTGACACGTCTCCTCTGTACGACAATCTAATGCTTTATACGTATAATAGCGTTAATATATGAAAGCATGGACTGTACGCAGTGGAAAGTTCTGCATGATATGATTTTTATGAAGTACAGTGAACGCTGAAAACGATCTTGGCTGCGCTCGTACGTGGTTTAGGATGAGATGAGTCTAAAAGGAGTGATATATAACGAACCAAGTATCTCGATAAAGGGACAAAGAAAAGTTTGAAGAGATTTTACCGAATTGAAAGATCATAGCCGGGTGATGTTTCAGATAGAAATGTCGGATTATCCGGGGCAGGAAGTGGAAGATTCTGGGAGGGGCGAGATCGTATCAAACGGAAGTGGGGTGCGGCTGGATGAATCGATACGGCGATATCGATATCGAGGATCGTACGAGCTGAGAGACCTCGAGGCGGCTATAAGGGACGCCTACGCATCGAAGGTGTTGCAATCCCAAATTGCGGAGCGGCGGGCAAATTTAATGGCAGAAAAGGTACGTGAGAAACATGCTGCCGATTTGATACGAGATCAGGAGATTGATACTCTGGCTGCGGAACGTAGAAGATTAATTGAAGAGTCAAAGAGACGCGATGAGTACAGAGAAGAATTGAATCAACAAATAGAAGCCAGGCTTAGAGAGACACTTGTCAGGGAAGAAGCGGATCGTCTGGAGCGACGATTGTTGATGGAAGTTGATCGTCTCAGAGATGAATTGGAAGAGCGTAGAAAGATGGAGACGAAGATGGCGCTTGCTGAGAAGTTAAGAGCCGAGAGAAGAGTTTTTGCTGAAATTCGTGAAATTCACGAGGATAAGGAACGAGAGAAGTTGGCGAATGAAATGGAACGTCAGCGAAAGTATCTCGATGAAGTGGAAAGGAGGACTCGTGAACTGGTTGCACTTCGACGTGAGAGAATTGAAAGACGGAACGACGTGATTGAAGCCATGGCGCGAAATATGGTTGACTTTGAATCTGAGAAACGTGAAAGGGAAGACGTTATCAGTGAACTCGTTGCCGAGGAGATGAGATGTGAAGCTTTAATCAAGGAACGAGATCGGGAGCTTCGTGAAAGAATGATGAAGGAAGATTTGGCTGAGTGCTTGAGAAGTCAAATTAAACAGACAGAAGAGAATCGACGTCGCATACAGGATGAGGATGATCTCTTTGCAGAGGCTGTTATGCTGAGGGTAATGCAGGATGAGAGAGTTGAGAGAATGACGGCGGAAGCTAGAAAACGCGCGTGTTTCCGTTATCGACAGGAATTGGAGTGTCTGATGGAGGAGCGTAGAATGAGGCGACACGAGGAACTGGACCGAATTCGTGAATACCAGGAAATGGAACGGGACCGTGAAATTAAGAGACGAGATTTAGTCAGGACGGAACGCGAACGCTTGTTAATGGAGCATGCGAAAAATATAGCGGGATTTTTAAACAAGGATTTGTTAACTATGGAGGAGCGTCAGAGAATTGAAAAAATATTGAAAAATAACTCGATGAAAAATTAAATTTTCTGAACCAACTACGTTTAATCATCTGACAGATGAATCGATCTGTCATATAAATTGAGGTATTTTGCATATGGGATACCACGACCATATATTATCCTCGCGCGGATAATGGTGAACTAGATAATTTTGTTACAACAGCGAAACATTCGTTAGAAACGCTACAAATTGCATTAGCAGAAAACGTCAGGATATGCAGATTAATTAAAACTAAAACTGTACAGTGCATTCAGTGGAATTTCAATTAGCACGTGCGAAACGAAGCTTTTAACATTTATCAGTATTCACAGAGAATTAGAAACACGATGCTACGAAGTTTCAAATTAAAACTGAAATTTCAAAAAGCATTGTTACCCACCACACACCTGTCGACAGGTGTTGAACGTTTCCCCAGTCCAGGTAGTCACGGTGCACAGAACACTACCGGAAGTGATAATCAAAATCCATTAAAATTAAAAAAAAATGGAAAAACCATAACAACGACGTTCTCACACGAAATATCACAAAGTCGCGCGTAAACGTCATAAAATAAAAATTCGACAAATTCGAGTCAAATAACTGGATCCTAAAAGCCGGATATAAATTGCAGATTAGAAAGGATCAAAGAAAATGATAATAGATAACCGCGGAAACGAACTGATTGCGAAAGTGGAAAGATATCCATTAGGACCTCGCGTGACTTCTATCGCCACAACCTAATATCCCCATAGCCTACGTAATACGCATAAGCGTCTAGGTTGCTCAAAGTTAAAAGGAGACACGGCGCGTTTATCGTGCCCCAAGATGGCGCATTTGTAACTAAATGTGGTCATTAAAAAGATAGGATACCGACCAGGCCGGTAATAGGCTTATCTTTCGTTGAACGTAGCTGTATCGGTGGGAGTCGAATGAAGTGTTTAACGTCACCCTTTTCATGATACATCCTCGTCTGAGACATTATATATATATTCACTCACAGCCTTCCTTCTCGTGGTGATAAGACGTCCAATAGTTTTACTTGGGAACCTTTATCTGCTATTGATTCGAAGAATGATTACTTTTTATTTAATTTTATTTCATCAATAATCTAACGGTATACACCTTTTCATTCGAACGGCAAAGAAATTTTGTACTGAACTGTACCGATTGGTCTTCGTATGATTTGTAATGGATTGATCGACCGACTGTAGTATCATGTATGATGCGCTATTGTTTATTTAGTATGATTCGTAATTGATCTTTTATGGTTAAAGTAAATTATAGCCGATGCGCCTCGTAGGTTATGTTTGTAAGTTATAGAGGACGTATACAAGATCGGCTAAGATAAATAATTACTGGTGGTACTATATACATATAAGTATAACGGTCATAAAACTTTATCGATAAGTTAAAATGTTAAGATATACTTTTGACTGTTGTAATAGATTTTTTTTGTAATACTTCTCGAAGCGTTATTCGTATAGTAAAAAAAATGATATATAAATGTGATGATTATCCTTGTGATGTAGATTTTTTACGAAGACTGTACAAGTGCCGATGACGATACGTACTTGTCAAACCAGATTTCTAGTGAAAACGAAAAATGCTGGTTTTCATGTAAAAATAAATATATTCATAATCTATGTATGACACATGTCTCTAAATTTTATCCCCATTAATTATACCGACACTTAAAGTGTCTCACGGTCATAAGATGCGTGTCCAATTATCTTAAGCGTGACGCACACAATTTGTTACGCATTTAACGACGAAGAAGCTTGTCGTTCGATACACGTACCACCTTTCACATAACATTGCGTGAACTAGTTTCTTTCATAATAATTATGAAATCGTCGTGAAATATAATGTGATATTGTGGATATAGATTGTCACGAAATATTATGCAATATACAGCTATAGCATTTTCTCAAAATGGAACAGGCGATATGGGGCGATATGGGAATGACGTGAAAAATGTATTTTTATATGGTTAATACTAAATTATGTCAGCTTCGAGCTCAGTCAATCTGTCTATTTGTAGGATGCAGACGTACCCAGATTCCAGTTTTTGATCCTAAAAATCGTGCCGTGTTGTCTAGTTCTAAGGGATTCGTTGATTTCTCACAGAGGGACAGATGGAAGTTGTCGATCACTTTGATCAGACCTACTTTTACTTGCATCTCTGCGAAGCGGGCGCCTGGAAAAATATTGCGTTGAAAACTGTTGGCGCATGCGCAAGAGGTTTTTTTTTAAATTTCTCTATTTGACGCAAGGACTGTGTTGTTACCGAGACAAAATCTGGGTCCACCGCCAAATGGGATAAACGTATATGCAGGTCTTTCTCGTTTGACCTCGTCATTAAATCTTTCAGGATCAAATCTTTCTGGATCTGGATAATATTTCGGATCCCAATGGATTGCGTAAATTGGTAAAAGACACTTTAATCCAACTGGCAATATGATATCTGTACCAGGTATCGTGTATGCTTTCGTTACTTCTCGCGTGATCATGGGAATCGATGGATACTTGCGGAGAGTTTCTAAAAATGGAATTTCGAATTTCCTTTTTTTTTAATATTTGTAATTTTGACTCTTTGGGTTTTTGTAATAATATTTTTATATATTGCCTACCATTGAAAACTTGATCCAGGTATTTCATGTTTTTTATATTTTCCAACGTTATCATCCCATTGTTTTTCATTTTTTCACGAAAAATCTCTTGACGCAATTTATTTTGAATCTCTGCGTTCACTGCCAATTCGTGAATGCAGTAACTCAATGTAGTTGAGCTGGTTTCGAATCCGGCCGCTAGGAACGCGTAGGCCTGCGCCGCAAGGAATGCGTCGTTGAATTCTAAAATTTGAAAAAATTGGTTCTTCCAAAAAAATTCTTTTACACCAAAACTGATGCTTTAAACGTTAGTTTGACTCACCAACTCCATCCTTTATTCCATTTTGCTTTTCCTTCTTCCTCATCTCTCTAAGCAAGTCGATAAAGTCATTTCTCTGTATATTCTTCTCCTCGCGATACTTGAACGTATCCTTAACCAAATTCACTATAAACCCTGTAACCCTTTTCGAATGTACCTTCGCTCTGATAAGTTTGAATAGATTCGGAAATGCCATCTGAATCACTCGGAGTAATCTGATACGTAAAGTAACCTCAAAAACTTCTTTACCGACGGTGCGAAATTCTATGTTCTTGTCGTTCAGAGTGTCAATCTGGATACCAAAAACACAATGTCCGATGACGTCGGTCATGAATCTTGCACTGATTTCTTTGACCTCCACCATATCTTTGATCTTGACGATACCACGCAATGCATTTTCGAATTCCCTGCTGCAATCTTCCAGCATATTGAACATGTGCTTCATCTTTCGACCACTGAACGTACCGTTCAGTTTGGATCGCATGACTTTCCACTTTATACCTGAAAGATTAACAAGATTTTCACCCAGCGGATCTACCTCCTCGTTTATAACAATCCCGCGGCTACTCCAGTAGCCAAAGTCCGTCGTAAGAATGGCTCTTATCAGCTCTGGGTCCCTTGCCAATAGCATCGGTGCAAAAAAATACCAGATGCCTGCAAAGCGTTCGCCTTTGAATTTATCGTAAAGTTCTTGAGAATATTCAGCCGGTGATGGTTTTTTAAAGAACGTCTCACTGGCATTCGCGATTATAGATAAGGATTCATGCGGCACTCTCATCTTTTCCCAATAAGTCAATACAGGACGATACAGAAAATAGTAAGCTACGTATATACCGATAACTATTAACAGGGGTGTCATAATCGAATTGTTTTTTATGATTTTTTTTTCAGATCTTATCTAACCACGTTTTTTTTTTGAAAATTATATCTTCACGATCTTATCAGTTCACTTGAATTTTTGGGCAGAAGCACTCGCGTCTCTGATCACTCGCGCACTGTCGTGCTGTCCGGGATCAATAGTTCTTTTCAATAGTTTCCGCTGTTAAGCAGAACGCCCTCCAGCTAAACGAATCAATCACTAACATGCAGTTCAAGTGATACGCTTATACGGAGGTCCTAAGGTATAGTCGGTCCACGTGGTCGATGTATTTTTTTGACAGATTTAAAACAAGAAAGTCTCTAGTAAGAAACACACGTGGATGCATAAAATGTGTGTTACTAAGCAATCATACACGTGATTTTGCACTAAATATATTTTTATTTTTTATTTTAGCATAGGGTGCATGGCCCAATCATCCGGCTTGTACCAGTAATCGTCAGTGTGTGTTTTGACTATAGCAAAATCTACAGTATTGTAACACAAATGACGATTACTGCTATATGGCCGATGATTGAGCCGACCTTGTACGAATTTATGGAAAACAATGTTTAATTTACTAAGCACTGAATCGCTTGCAAACTGTCAAAAGCCCATACTGAACTCGTGGACCGACCATAAATTCCCATTACTATACTATGCTCTAGTTGATAGTCCGATGTTTTGATTTCAACCTCGTATTAATGCATTCTGATAAAAAAAAATATAACGAACTGACAGTCTTGCATAAACAAATAATCTTTTGTACAATTGACTGGATCGATTTGAAACACACATTTCAGCTGATCCCAACGCTTAACACATTTTGAAAAAGTAAGGTTAATAAATTACCTTTAAAAAATATAAATAACCAGTTTTCGCATCGAGCTACGCGATTCTTCACTATAACGGGTGTCTCGAAATGCATTCAACGATGGGATAAAAGTGAACATACGTTTCTGTACATGCAGAGGGTTACTATAAATTATATGCAGAGGGATGATAGTGGCTCGCAAAAGGGTAACAGCGACCCCAAAATCAAGGGTTGTTTGGCCAGGGTTCACGCTTGAAAAAAAAAAAAGAAACCGGTAGCGTACCTCTCACATCCATAACGTGACATCCGTGCATTAAATGCCAATGCATCACTCGTCGTATAAACGCAGGGGAGTGAACCCTTAATTTATGAGCCAAGCTCATTCAATGGGATCCTGATGGATGGAATCATTTGTTACTCATTCAGTGCTGGCTTTACAGGCGTGAATCTGGAACGTCGCCCTTATTCTTACAGTGCGATGATTGACTCGCCATTGTAACCTGGTTTGTGTCTATTCCGAGAGAGGGGTTGAAAATCGTAAAGACCCCACCGGTATAATCACAAGGGCATCGCCCGGACCCACTTTGAATCGAACAAGCACCCAATCTCTCGTACAAAGACCTAATTCCAATTTCCTTGACTTCACTTACGGTGACGTAACGACCGAGTCAATTTTGATAAATAATAATAATATCCCATGATTTATCAATCTTCATTGTCAGCAATGACGGAGTCATCCAAAGGTATCTGTTGATCTTCTTCATCGGACTGGTCGACTGGTAATCGGTTTGAAATTTGCATATGGTTCATAATGGCTGTAAGTAAGAGTTTCGCTTTCCCAGAATGCACCGCTCCTTTTGGGTGGGAATGTATTATTGAATTATGGAGTCGTAAGGCGCAGCAAGGAAGCTGGTGGTACTCTTGATCTCTCCTGTGGGAGCAATCGGTCCATCGGCTCGTGAGGTGGCTTTATGCGTAACGTATCATTGGTCAGAATTATACGGAGCGTCATGGTGGCCTGGAATAATATACGTGCCTGATCGTTTCAACGGGTACTGTTGCGTGGTTGTAATGCATTGACTCCTGAGGCACCTGTTGTGCAACAACTGCCTTGCCGTGGGATGATAATGATACGGCGTGGTATAGATTAGACTTTGTTAGGGTTGCCCTTCTTAAGTACTATATACAGTTATACAGTCTTTTGGAAGATTTTTCGATACTTTTTGTGTGTACTTGAAGTGATTTGTCGGTAAGGTAGATTTCTTGTGTTTTTTAAACAGATTTTTTAATGGCCCCACTAAGGGTACGCGAAGTGAAGCGATTTCCGTTAGCTGACCCTTAGATGAGATTGGACGAAAAGAAGATGGGAGACGAGTATTAAAGTTTGACAATTTTTTTAATTAACGAGACGGACTGGTGGAGCAGGACGTAGGGTTGCGTATAAATTACTGTGAGGTGTCACGTATATCCGAGGGAATTAAAAAGAGTTCAGCATAGTCTCCGAGACGTAAATCATTTGAGAATTTTGACGAAGGATAAAACTGTTATCGTTACGTGTTTACTTATTTTGCTTTTATCACCAAGAAATTTAATCAAATCCCGCACCCGAAACTTTGGTTCAATTCCGATATTGTTGTTCAGGTATACATATACTGTGTTAGATGCTGACAAAGTCACGGATCAATAATTTATTCGGGAACATCGTACGCGAGTTTGATCAATAAAATGCTCCGATTGATTTTTGTTTTCCGATAAAAATTGAAGGGAGACAAAAGTCAATTGTACGAAATAAAGATATAAATATTTATACATAATTATTATATAGAAACTACGAAAGTCGTTTATCCGAAGGCTAATTTGTAAAGGTATAAAAGAATAATGAGAAATGAAATTAAATTCATTAATTACATATATCGACGGGGGGCCAGAGCATGCTGGTTAATCGATCACTCTCATAAATATCGCTTAATTCAATAAAAAAAATTCTAACTGTAAATATACAGATAAAATATTTAATTAACTTTCTACGTAATGTTAAGAAAAGTTTATAAAAATTTTAGCATTTGATGATTTGTCAAACAGAAACGGGTTCCTGTCTGAGCTAAAAATGTATGTTTTAAACCGAACATTTTGCATTAATACTTGTTATCCAAGTACTATCAGTTATAATTCTGTTATATTGTCATGTGTGTCAATCATGATTACATTTTCCCTTAGGAAGTCCAGGAGACGCACACCTGACTGACAGCTGTGCACGTCATGGATCCGTCATGGTTGCCGGTCACGAACTGCCTACTATCTACCCCATTCTGTCACCATATACATAGTTATAGTGTCGTGCCATTACTAGACGACAAAGCATACGAGCCGTGACTGTACAAGTCACGCTTGCCAGGATCCATACAAGATCATTTACAGTATCCACTATATCTGAACCAAGAAGACTATTTTCTCATTGCTGAATCTTCGGTTGAATCGCATATGAAGATAATATTAATGATTTCCTTAGTTTAAAAAAAATCCTGACATTTCGTAGATTGATTTTTTTTCCAAAGATAATTCATCACTGTGGGTGGTAACACTGTCGGATGTCAGAGTTCGTTAAACTCATTGTTTGAAAAGTTGAATATCGCATCGTGTATAACGTAGGCGCCCCCATATTCGTCCTCGAACCGGTACACGACTTTGAAACAAGCAACGAAACAAATTGTATACACAGACTCGCGCAATACAAGGAACTTCCCATGTAAAGGAAAGTTACGAAAAAGAATTATAAAATTCAAGAACAGAAATAAAACGACGAAATTCCAGACTCCCAACCAGTGTTAAAAATCAAAAATAGCAGTAACAATCAGTATTTTTCAGTATTCAAAAAAAAGTGTAAAATCTTTAAACAATTATTATCCTTCTTACCTATAATTAATAATCACATTATAATACGACTAAATAATTTTTTCTTGATATTCATCACCTTTCATCGCTACACATTAACACTAAACATACCGACAATTTTTTATAAACGTATTATTGGCTTTAAAAGGGTCAAATGACCCAAATTAATTAACCCGTCCAAATTTCCAGCGTAATCGCTGTTTTCAGGACCATAAACCGGACTGTCACACCATATTTGTTTACATTTTTTCAATGTTAGACATCCAGTGCTTGTGATTGGCTTAGAAATGTTTCGTTAAGTTAGATTAGAGAATTCCAATGCGCCCCAAGGTAGTACTTTTATAAAAAAAAACAGCTTGCTATTGTGAACGCCCCTTAATTTTTCGTGTCCCCAAAGTACCCCTTGCTCACACACATATATATATATATATATATATATGTTTATATAATAATAAAACTCATGCAAAAACAATATAGCCACGTATCTACGTAGGCCGGGGAATGAACTTTCTCGCGTGCATAATATATGTAAATTGTTCTCTGGCATTGTCCACGTTGCTTAATACGTTACGAATCTTTAAGAGTCGCGATGCGATGCGTGGGCGTGACGTGCGCCGGTTTCTGGCGCCAGGACTAGTTGCCCGCGTAGTATGGGTAATCGTATTCCTCGTTTGCCGACTGTGAAATAGAGCACTGTGAAGGTGATAAATACACGGCGCAGCTCTAACTATCTATATATACGAGTTGAGTGAATCCAAAGGCAGTGTTGTATAACGTAAACGTAATATACGTGGATATAACGGTTGAAGTATACTCATATGGAAATATAGTTACCGGTTTGGTACCGAAGAAGTGCGTATCTTTGAAAGCGATATTTACTCGTACAGTACTGGAGGGTTACTATCCATAAAAATATATTTACATATATGTATATCCTACGTGAGGGAACTACTCGGTGGCTATATATACCTGTGTATTATACATACGTTGTATATGACTATACGGTGCCTTTGGTATACCGTGAGCACCCAACCATACAGTGCTTATATTTATATCTACGTGAGTGAAGCATCTGTTCATGTAAACGTATTTATTCGCACGGCAGGAAAAAAAAAACTAACCGCAGAAATGCATCTGGTCATGGAATATGAGAAAGCGCGTTGCTGCACTGTATTCGCGTAAAAGCATATCTGCCCCGGTGCATTAGCGCAGCGTCTATCCGGCCCGTAGTTATCCAAATGGAAGAGAGGATGATGCTCGTGGAAGATGCGAATGAGCGGCACGCGTTTGTAAAGTCAATTTCGCACTTGGATGTATTGCAGACGTTGCGGGTTCGTCGAAAAAAAGAAAAATGATTAATGTACGTTCCTCGCTAATGTACGAAGTCGGTAATTACTGGTGTTGGTCGACCTTATCGATGTGCCTAATCACGTATTTAGTCAATTAAGGTCTTTTTTCAGCGAAAGTTAATTTATTGACTAGAGATTATTTTAATGCTTACAGCAGATACGTTGGTTCCGTGGTGTAGCGGTTATCACGTCTGCTTTACACGCAGAAGGTCGCCGGTTCGATCCCGGCCGGAACCACTTTTTTTTAGGCTAATAACAAATATTAAGAGTTAACAACAATTAGAGGATATATGACAAGTGTGTTCTTGTCCATTGTTGTTATTTAACTGTTCTTTTTTTGACGTTGACTTTCCTGTACGGACAGTCACGTACAAAATGTCTTATTCTCATGATTCACTGTGGATAATAACAGTCGTAATAGCAGATCTTTGCGGTTGTAAAGTTGCCGTGGTAACGGCACGAAAGATAAAGACGTAGAAAAAAAATGCGACAAAGCAATTCGACGCGATTTAGGTAAAAGTAATTAGGATGATTAGTGGTAAAATTAATTTTTATTCTTAAGTGTTATTCATGTTACTTCCACGGTGGTTGTACACAGAGAAAACGCTGGGAATTACTTTTATAAGATATTTCAAATTGCTATTTAGGTCAATTCAATCTTCAATTATTTTTCTTCTCTTACAGATTAACAAACTGTAGACGATCGATCGACTCTACGATGCAGTTGCAGCGATGACCGAGATCCGCTGCTACGCAGACTCCCCCGTACTGATCGAACGTCAGACATTCAACCGGAATGGGAAGGCACTCAGGTGCGATGATCAAAATAGATTGGGCTTCGATCTATTCGCTGATATATGATCTTCAATATGTTTTTACTGATCTATCATTGGACAATAATGCATCCGTATTGCACAAGGCACGAGATGAAGATGAAATTCGATAACTTATCTTAATACGATTCTCATTATTGTTACAGTGAATAATGTATTTCTTAATCGATCTTTTGACAATCTAGTATAATAAAATATGACATTAAATAGTTATAAATTACAAGAAGTAGTACAAAAAGTTGTGATATTGAATTATAATTTTTTTTTTATTAACTCAATAACAGGTGTCTGTTCCAGGAATTCTAAGAAAAACGTATTATTCTATACCACGGATTGCGGCGACGAGAAAGAAGATCTTGGATTGAAATTGCAACAGCGCTCGATCTCCCTGGTGAGTTTCGAAGAAATTACTTTAAAATATTATATTTTCCTTCTTCCTTTTTCTTTTCGTAAAATCGAAATTCTCCGTGCTCCAAACTTTCAACCGTTATTCGCTATTGTTCTCGCCGTTATTCGTTCCTGGCTGACTCGACGCTACCATGGAAGGAAACAATTCCTTGTTACGTGCGATGCATCGAATTTCCATAATCCTTCCACGACCTCCGTGCCGAGGTAACCCCTTGTCTGTAAACGCTGTCTCGTTTCGACAAATTTTCAGATTCTCCGCCGACGGAACATTCCGCGATCGTAGTCCGAAGATAGCTAACAGCTGATAAGCATCTTGCGAAACCCCTGTGCAGGTCACAGGACTCAGTAATCAAAGGTTTAAGCGCCTTAAGGCTTTACGTAATTTACTTTGATGCAGCCTTGTGTAGTTTTTGCCCAGAACCCTTGCCGCGTCTTTGAAGTATTTTTTTTGTCTAAGAAAAATATTTTTAAAGTAAATCGGTTGATAATACTTAGTTCAAGATAAAATTCTGCATTTTTTTATGCATATATTAGAAAATAACTAAATCTGGGTCTATGCAAAATTTTGACATAAATTGCCTGAGGTAGAATATAATGATTTTGGCATCCGATATTGAGGCTATCTTATATCTTTGACTTATTTATTTTTGAATAAAGAATTTTGAAATTTTTTAAATACCTTTAACACGTGATTCTCTATTACTATTATTATTATCGTCGCGGGAACGCTCTAACAGACACGATTTTACAGTTCTTGTACGCTCAGGTTGAGCTTAATACAAAATTCATCGAACAACTAAAATTCAGGTAATTTAAGGTTAATTGTTAATGAGCATGAAAAATGTTGTCATTACAATTCCATAGATGGGTCCGTATATCTAGAACTTTGTGAAATCTATGATGAAACGTAATGAGGTATAATTAAAGCTATGAGGAAAAAGTTAGTAGTGCGCTGAGCCAGCTGCCGATCCAGGTTGTTCGCTGAACCAGGAAAACAACTGTGCGAAACTTCACGTAATACGTTTAAGGTTAGATATGAAAAAGTTGAGATTGAACTGGTTTTAATCGATTTGATTAAAAGCGTGAACATCTGCCGCATTGCTTGGATGTTATCTTTAATGGTTCGCAGGTACCAACGTACAAAGAAGTATAATTAATTCAAATATGGCGGAACGAATGATTTTCGCACGTAAAGATTTTGTAGTGTACAGAAGATATTCAAACCAGTTTGTCATTGTCAAAAGATTATTTAAAAATATATATATGTGTATATGCAATCAAGGAAGAAAAATTCCTAGCTAGAAATTCCAATTGTTGAATTTCTATGCCTTCTATGTTCCGTAGGATCGGCAAGGGGTACTGGGGACAGGTACCTTTGATGCTGTTTTTCAACGAGCGAACATCGCAAATGTTTCGCCTCGCGCGATTCGAACGCGATAACCGCCAACACAGCCCTCGCATGCTTTGGCTTTTGTTTCGACGCCTATAAGAAGTTTTTTTTTCTCATTGCTCAGCCACACGAGAGAATGTGGCGATGCTTGTTGAATTTGAGCATCGCGTTCCTGAAAGAAGCCTGAAGGTTTTACGATGCGTTTGTTGTTCGAAAGCAATATTATCGACAGGGTACAAGGTCAGGGCAGCGATTAGCCTAGATAATTCAGGTGATTGGAATATTTTCGAATTCGTGGAAAATTAAAAAAATATAATATTTCAAAATATTTCGTCAAGATAAGTCGATGAAACTTTTGGGATTGCTGGGGCCCGATGAAACTTTCGAGTTTCAATATCGATTTTTGATCTGAACATTTATTTTTGAAATATTCATTCATCCCTATCTATCTTTGGTTATTGTTTTTCTTATTGTTTTTACGGGACGCTCCTAATGAAATGATCGGATATTAACGCGAGCGTCGATGCTGCTAATTGCTTCTTACAAAGTGCAATTACTAGAGTCAGCAGTGCAGCGTGGGTTATTCGAGGTGAAGGTACAGTTAGACTGTGAATCGCACCTCTCGTGTCAGTCGTCACGTGCCAAGGAGCAATTTTCAACGACCCTTTATCTGGATTTACGGTTTTACAACGTGCAATACTCGCACGCACAAGAAATTGCAGGTAAATACAATTTTCGAATGGATACTTGTATACGTCATACCAAAAAGATTCAATAATAACCCAGGAAACTAATAAGATTAAATGTTCCATTTATAAACGCAGCGAAATATCATATCGTTATCTATAATATAGAAAAGAACTTGACATCTTTTTTATTCAATGAAACAGGGTTTCCTCTCATCCATCATTCTTATCATCAATCATTATACATATATTAATATATAAAATACAGTCAATGATCGATTCCTTGACTCGTACCAATTATAACTACCTTGAAACGTTTTTGAATAATTTGATAATCTATAGAGAGTTTCAAACCAGTTTTTCTTGTATAATAACCAATTATGGATTACTACATTACTCAGGTATAATTGTGTCGAGACAAAAATATATATATATATTTTTTCTAATTATAACAAGAAAAAAAAACAGAAATTCTTTACCCGTTAATAAACTCATCATAGATAGATGGTAGTATAGTCATTTTCCATCGAGTGTATATATCTCATGGTATTACCAAGAAGACGTTGATAGGTTTGGCCGGTGCAATGGAAAAGCGCAGAAAGGAGCTATCGGAAACTGCCATAAATCAAACCGTCATTCCGAGGGCTTTACCACTATAATTTCCTATCGATTTTATGCAAGGAACATGCTGCTCGACCAATCTCTCTCTAGGGTATCTTATACTCGTAGTAGGTGTCTGGTGAGCCACGACTGGGGCCCGTAAAGGCCTGTGTTTATGAATACAGCTTGATTGCTTCCAGAGAAGTGTCAGTAGTGTCGCCGATGTCCACCGTCGCGCCACCGTCGCCGTCGGCCATTCCCGTCGTAGCCGTGTCGTCAACGCACTTAGGCTCTTATATTAACGAGATAAAACTTCGCTTCTCTCGGTACTCTTACTTCCATCTACATTTAGTCGCTCCATGTGTATCGGATTTAATCACTTTAGCTTGTCTTTCATGAAAGCCAGTCAAAAGGACTATCTGAAAGTCTTTTTTTAATACATTCGCGCAAATTGTGTTACCAGCTACGTTTTGAAAGGTAATAGGTAACGCAATTAGGAATATCTTGCCTGATATTTTTTACTCCTCCCCCCCTTTTAAGTAGCTTATTTTCTATGGAATTTCAGACCTACTTTTAACGACGCTCTTAGGAGCGATCCTACAATTTTTTCACGATTCCGTGAATACAATCCATTACGTCTTTTTCTAACATTTTTGAGAATTCGGTAATAGTAAAAAATTTAATTACTACCAGTAATTCAGTATTTCGGTTGTTACTTTGTATATGAGAGAAACGCCTGGTAACCTAAAATTATCATAAAAAGTAATTGTGATACGTAAATAATCGCAGTGCTACAAGTATCGCTTAACACGTAAAAAAAGATATCTAACGTTACCGTATCCAACACTCATAATTTTTTTAGACCTAGCACGGCATCATCCTCGCGTAATATTAAAATTCAAAAGCACTGTTATTACACAATCGTTTTTCATTTTCATCCTCACTCGTTTTCTACTATTACATGTGAATCCAAGAACCGGTAGATACTATTACACCTTACGCGGTTAACCGATCCCGAAACTCGTATTCGCACACGTCCGTATACGCATACGTGCCCACGTACATATTCAAAGTATCAGAACATATTCTAAGCCTAAGGGCACACAGTCGCCATACTCACAATCGATATTTCATTTGATTTTCATTTTAAAAAAAATTGTATCAGTGGAATCAGCGCAGCGAAGCGTGGAGCGAATCTACATTATTCATAGTGTCCAGGTATAAATTTCTTAAAGCCAGTTCAATTATCAAGGGTTTAAAAAACCTGCCTACTACAGATCATTCGAGATTTTGTAAACGATTTACAGAATTATAAAAGCTATTTATTGTTTGCTTTTTTAAACATTTTTCTAACACGTGTGTATACCTTACGCCATTGCACCAAGAACAAAGTGACACGTGAAACCAGAACAGTCAGACATTCCCCTTGACCTTTACGGTCGAGAACTCAAGAGAACTAAGCTTGGCCGCGGCTGGGCCATAGGATGGAGTAACGTTAACGTTAACTCTGTACTCTTCTATACCCGGGGCTCCGCTCTGGGATCACGCAAAGCCTTTATCTATACCTACCTTTCTCCCTTACTACCTACCTACCTACCTTATATCTACCTACCTACCGAACCCACCCACCCATCTAGCCCCGTCTACTCGTCTACCTACCTATTCGTAACGGCAACAACGCCTATCGTCGCAGCACACACGTGAACCACCTTGGAGCTCAGTTTGCCACATATGCGTATAATGTTAAGAATGCCCTATTACGAGTCTATGGGAACGTACGAACACCCACGAAGAGAACAGCGTACGCATGACTGCTCGAAAATTTCTTATCAAGCCTATTATTTCTTTTTACATGCAAAGCCACTGCCAGAGATTTAAGAGAAATGTTAATTTTTTATAATAATGAATTTTAACGATTCGCGGAATCGATGATTAATTACACCACTGAAAGTACGGAATTCGCTTGCTAACGATGTTAACGACAGTGATAACGCTTGTGTTGAAATATATATGTCAAACTTTAACGCGATTTAAATGTCGGTGAAAAACACGCGACTTCTTAGCTCAGGGTCTCGGAGTATAAAATTATACAAGAAATTGCGCGTGCCACGACAGCATAAGTCAACATTGTATTATTACGTTATATAAAAGTAATACGAACACCGTTCACGATTTCCATTCATCAGCCGTGTCTTTGCGTTATGCGTAAAATAACGAAGAAATTTCCTTTTGACATTCGTATACCAATATACTCGCGGAACACGCAACTGCGTATTATATAGTTTAATGAATGATTGATAATTAACTTTTTTCTTGAGTTTTATAACAATAAGAAAACATGCAAATACAATATTTGATCTTATAAGTCATCTGTTTCGTGTTTACGATGAAATTAGGATCTGGACCAGGTTCTATTATTTCTGTGCTAACATGGGTAATTCATAGCGACGTCTTCGACGTCACAGACAGCTATCAAATCCCTTGTACGGATGATCATAGCACGAACAGCAATGCATTCCAGATACAATTCCTGGCCAAGGTAAAAGAAGGACACGAGTCCTGAAAGGATTGGATCCAGCAGCCTCTAGGTGTCCTGGCAATGGTAGGATCGTGACTGTCTCATCAAAATATTCAGAGCCATGCTTCGTTCGGCGTTCGAAGTCAACCCTGAACCATCGTGTTCTCTTTGTCGAGCAGAATAATTCAGCACGAAGTTAAGAACAAGAGAAGTCCCGGATCTGCATTGCTCTGCATTGCCGCGTAGAAGATCATTCGGATGGGAAGTGGTTGTTGTGATCACCAAATCATTGAATCGTCTCACTCGGTTACGTAAGGATGAGGCACGCGTAAACAGTGTGTTATACCTGGACATCATTGGCGCGGAGACATTGACAAGGTGTACGAGTTGTACAGCGAAAATGAAATTGGCATAAAGATCTTATTCGCGCGACGTTCCAAGTAAATTGATTCGTTTCAGGGAAGTGATGAGTCTCAGTTCATTTTTTTTTCTTTTCTTTGCTTCTTTTAATGTTAACTTCGTGACCTTTCGACCGAATACTCATTTAATCATAATGACAACCTTCCCGACGACTTTTCTCTTCTCGCCAATCATCCTTATGGCTTCGTGTTAATCCAGTTGTTATGTAATTCGTTATTTCGAATTCCAGACTGCTCTGCACACCGGTTCGGGAACGCCGCAGCAGCAATTACTGGAACCCAGGATGGCTCAACTGGAGACCCTTGAGGCTAAGGTAAAATCCCTTTGAAAAATATTTCAAAATCATCCTAGTGTGTCTATCATTTTGTCAGGTTGAACGATCTCCGGACTCTGGACTAGCTTTTAAGGTTTTGTAATCCGAGTTTAATGATCGACAAGATCAGCGATTGGGATGTCTGAGACGATACAATTTCGGAGCGACGATTCTTTGATGTGTAACATGATAAGAAATTCTTTCACTGGTAAATTACTGACATTGTCAAGAATTCAAAACGACTATCGGCTTCGTGATGGTCCTTGTTATGATTTATTCTGACCTGGAAGCAGTGTTTTGGAAAACATCTCAAAATGGCCATTTGGCTCATCGATTGCAGAGGTGGAAGAAAAAAAATTAAAGATAGCCTTTCATGGTTATTGGCAAGCAAGCAATGGCCCTCAGGTTGTTGAGGCTGTCCAACCAGTGATTTATATGCAGATGCGTGAACCAAACTCTGTTTCGTTGGGGTCCAACCGGAGGGCCCAGGGCCCCAGCCAAGCAAAGCTACCATTAAAACTGCCCGCGTCCAGGTTCGGTTCGGCCGACGCATTGGCGTAGGACTTGTCCTGGATACATTCCACGTAGGATACATCAAACACCAATAACAGCTAGTTCCGTATTGAATCGAAGCTCGAAAATCAAGACCATTGTGACATATATTATTTTACAAATTTCGCTATACTACTTTTATTTATTTTTATTTTTCTTTTCCAAAAATACACACGTTCCGTGATGTGCGATCGAAAGGACCAAACTCGCTTTGCGATTAGCCAAGCGAAATGCTTCCCACGTTCCTCTGTGTCCGACAGTGATCGATGTGCGTCGAGAATAAAATCCGCGCCGAAATGGAAACCAGAATACCCGTAAACTTTCCTTCGGAGAGTCCCAGTCGCCCTTGGCAATTTCTAGCGTCCGTCCATCCGTTTCCAGTCGAAGTCGCTGCTTGAAAATTCGGACGTCGTAGCTTTACGTTCGATTGAAGTAATATTTACGTCGAGTTCAAGGTTAAGCCAAATCGATACGGCTCTGCTGGTGTTCGACGTGGAGGACAAGGATACTCTACCGGTAAACGCTCGTGGTCAGTGCTTGATGAATAATAAACGTACGTCGCTCCCACGAGATTACCTTACAAATCCAAACAGGACCCTGACCAGGTTGTTACGGGTTGGGGTTTACGTACAAGTTAGGTTAGTATTTACGCCCTTGGGTCCCAAGGCCCAGACAGATCTGCCCCACGAGATTGCGGATCCAGGAGTCAGTGCCCTTCGTCGTTCGAACGCCGGTGCCCAACTTTTGCCCTTTTAACGCCTCGAAAAGTCACAGCCTTGCGCCCTTTATCTTTGGCATTATCTTTAATACGTACCATCGGTCTTCGCATTTCGACACGTGCCTAAACTTTACATTCCAACATCGTACGTTGTGTCAGGTTTGAGGTACCTCTTAATTTTGAAAATAATCATTGATAAATATTTTATATGACGTCACACAAAAATTCAATAATCTCACCAACAATTCGTTTCTGCGCAATGATATCACGATACTCGTCGTACAATCAGAGTTAAACAATTTTTATTACATATATCGATTTACTGATTATCCGAATATTCCAGCAAAACAAATTCGCACCTCAATATACAGGTGCAATTAGCCACGAAAAGACAAGCATAATACTGCCCTGGCTCGTGCAGATATTCATGGCAGATAAACTAATCACGACGCCGATTAAATTCTCGTTAGCGGTACCTGCAAAAATTGAACTTCGTCATAACATTGGGATCCTCGAGCGGAACGGATATCGACGTTTTCCTTTGCCCAGGACTTTCTGTATTTCGCACGACCGGCCGCACTCAAAGGCGAAATCGTATGGTCAATTTACGAGAACGCGTGGAAACGGAAGGGCTGACTTTTCAGTGAGGTCCTGGAACGAGTTTCTTCGTCCACGTGCAATCTATAAGAGGCTTGTAACGTCGTCCGCACGTTATCCTATTGTCCGAGGAAACTCGTCGTCGGCGTCGCTGCCACACCAAGCTGAGTAAAATTTACCGCGAAATACCGTAGCGAATATCCACTATCCCATCTCGTGGCAATTACACGATATATGTATACATATATATATCCAACGGAATCATCAGTAATTTTGTCAGAATTATCCACGCTGTTATCGTCGTCACATTCGACGCGTTACTCTACAGTCTCAAGCACTTATAACAATTCACCTTTCTTCTTATCAATATTATTGATCGACGTTCTAAATATTTTACTAAAAATTCTTTTTTTATCATTGTACTAAAACATCTCTTATCAATTTGCTACATATTTTTATCAATGTACTATAAAACTTTTACACTCAACAATCATTACAGATTATGTTCACTGCTTAAGACGTTGCTCGAGACCTTGTCTAGACTAACGAATGATATGGGGTTCTCGCGTGCGTCAGTCCATGCGTGCGTGCTCTTATTCGTACTTAAAGTCTATGATTCAATGGGAAACAAGAATGCCTCGTTTGTCGTTCCCAGGATCCGCTAGAAAGCTCAGAGATGCTCGAGAGAGTAACGAATAAGAAAGAGAGATCATTATCTATAAGAGGACAAACGAAGAAACTACTTTGACGGTCTCTCATCCTTTCCGTGAAAGTGCAGGATTATAGCTATTTACTGTTAGCTCATTAAATTTTTCAAGTCAAATCTGTATATACAACGAATACAACCGTGCACGAAGAAACATCGAAATCGAGTAATTACGTAAAACAAGCATAAAAAATGTCGATGGCCGCGAGATATAGTTTCGCTGGGATACACATGCATATCATTGACATATCCGTACCTACAGTTATACAACATAATACAATGGTATATCGTAAGCGAGAATGTAGAAAGGCGTAAAAAAATTGCGTCCCAAGGGAATGCAAATTGTTTTTCAAACGATCGATGAATACCGGATACGTTTGTTTTGGGATTTAAAAAAATTATAAAATTCTCATGCGGGATATCGATATAAATTATAGTACATATCGTATATATCGAATATATCTATTGAGTCATTCTCGGAATAGCCTATGGAATTCCGTATATGCATATTAAAAGGAAGAATGATGACGCAGTCGATAGGACTTTAAGGTTAGGTATATAAGCGAGAGTTGCGGCTAGCATTAAATGTTTATAGATAGAAGATTCGAGTTTTCTCGTATACGCGGAATAATGGGATTGCGTGGCTATTACCCGAATGGCAGAACCATATGCTTTATCCAAGAGCGGCGGGCGGGTAGTAAATCTTCTACGTGATAATCCTATAGCCGGGTGTCGCATGCCGCTTTACAGCATGGTTTAACCAAACCAACAACCCGAAGAAGGGAAATGTCATAGAGTGCTTTAAATTTCCGCGATTCTTAATTTTAATAAGGATTACATAAAAATTACCTTGATTCATGTATCGCTCGTATTTATCATCCTCATGTAACATATCAATACGGTACGTGTATGATGAAACGATATTAATGCTAAACAATTTTCCTCTGTCAATTATTATTTACAAATGAGCCATACTCATTGCGTACGTCGTCGGGTTGCAGATTACAAGTGCCAAGTCGTTTATAAAAATAAATCTACCGGTTAGCATTAATCGAGTAGATATGTTTAAAGGCTTGTGAATATAATGGACTGTAGTATAATTGATCGATTTATCCGTAACATGCAGACTGTGCAATCCAATAATAGTATATTTTCTGCATGTATTGTATCGCCGTGATAGATCGGTTGAAATATATAGTTGTGAGCTGAAGTATATCGTACTCTCTTGATATCCATCCTGGGATGCTCAGCTCATCTCATTTTCTCTCAATCGTACGTCGCTCTTGGGTCGTGTCTTGTGGCGGATATGTTAACCTTGTAAGGATGGGTGTACGAGGTCAAAGGCATCATAGACTATGAGTATCCATTAATGGAGAGCCGTTGTACACCCACGACCATAAATCATAGATTTAACGGAATATTAAATTCATACTCGACGTTGCTTCGATGGGATACGGCTTCAAATCGGATTTAAAGTAACGCAATAGGAGTTTGCCGCTATATGCGTATAGCCGAATAGGCTGTGTCATGTAAATTTCATTTGACACTTAGTACCAGAATTTTGTGGAAGAGGATTATTGAGAGTCGTTCTTAAAGGGCTTGAATTCTGTCGAAATATTCTGAAACAGAAAAAAAAAGGTAGTTTGTATCTCTGATAAACTTGAATTTTTTGTACTAGTTAATAGGCGAAGAAAATTCTGTCAAGCTTTTTATTCACTGCTTATCGCTGTAACGTTCTCTTGATCGATTGGAAAACTTTAGAGATATGGTATGCTGCTCAAGATTGTTAGTCACGATCGAATCGCGACAGAGACGTTTATAGATCTTTAGATGTTTTTTATTTTCAATTGCAAGAACAAGCCGCATCACTCGTGCGAGATAAATCCCTTAGATCAAATGCATTTACGGTTATTCTGACGCGTAACAGACAGCCATACGCAGGAATCAGGATAAGTCGTTTAATTAGAATTGGATTAAATATATAAGTTTCCTATAATTTTAAGCTAGTATAAAATTTTTACGTTTTTTGAAGCCATCGAGAATCGAACGGTTATTCGTTTGTTTTCATATAGCACGCCAACTTCAGGTACCTCAAGATGGCACACGTCGAGTTTAATTCTATTCGGTGCGCGACAAGAATCAGAAGTCAGTGAACGAAGACAAACGGTCGACCAATTACCATATTCAAATATTGCACAACAAGCTACTATGCGGACTCCGAAGCCCGGACCTTACTTACCCTTTGACGACCTCCATTTAATTTGACGACATTCTCTGAATATTCTTGCAGATGGCAAGTATCGAGGTCTCGCTGTCTACTACACCGAGACGGAAGAAAGGCGGGAGCGTTTCCGGTGGCGTGACGTCACCCGCGGGACATCGCACTCGCGATCATTGCAAGGAACTCGATGCACTTCGTGTTGCACTTCGCGATAAGGAAAACATCATACAAAAGTACGAAACTTTTATTTCTCCTCTGTGTCGTTTAAGGTTATACGTAATAAAGGCTAAACGTGAAGTTGGCTCTGTCGTTAGGATCAAATGGGCGCGCTATTTTACGTGGTGGATTTTCTCCTATGAGTATAGGGTTATCTAGAACTCCCATTGAAAATAACCCTATAAATATAGGGTTATTAGTGCAAATGTATCATCTGAAATTAGTGCATTCGTGCATTTGATTTTTCTAGTAATGCCAACTTCAGGTGAAATATCTATTCTGCACGATGTACATTAAAGCCCTTCGAGCCCTTTAGACTCAAAATAACATAACGACGTAAGACGTAAGTGTAAGGAAACCAATCAATCAGAATTCCCTTGGGGGGGGGGGGGGGGACGAGATGCTGATTGGTTGGTTTCCTTACGCCTACGTCTTACGTCGTTACGTTATTTTGTGTGCGAAGGGCTTAAAGGATCAGGGGTTATGTTTCAACCGGAGTCAAGTTGACAAATGAAATGTGTTGCATATCCTATATGTTAGTGAGCTATGGTACAGGTATAAATTGAATGTATTTCAATTTTTACGACTCCGGTGGAAACAGCCGTATATGTAATCACAAAGAAAAAAGAAAAAGAATTGTGTACGTTTGATGATACTTTGGGCAAAGGGAAGAAATTACATTCTGTCAATCTGTAGAAAATATAATGGAAACTATAAAATATAGTTATGGGAAACTATTTTCGCAGCTTAAAAGGGCAGCTGTGCAACACCCTGAGCAACCGGTTGGCATTGCGTAATGGAGCGCCGCCCTTAACGGAAGCTGACAGAAAAGCGACTGAGGAGCGTCTTCAGAGATTGCGTCGTGACGCCGACAATAAAAGATTGGCTATTAAGAATCTGAAATTGGCACTTGAACGTCTCGATATCACGGAGTGAGTAAATTGTCAAGCTCCTCAGGGAAACTTGTTATCTAATATTAAAATATTTGATACGTTGATCTTCACTTAACTAACAATAGCTGCATCTTTTTTTAGATTAAGTAAATAGTATATAGCTGTACCAGTAGTGAATAATGTAAAATACTGCTACAATCCCATATGGTCTAGTGGCTAGGATACCTGGCTTTCACCCAGGAGGCTCGGGTTCGATTCCCGGTATGGGAAATTTTTTTTTTAAATATCTTTCGAATTTAAAGAAATTATTCTTATGGATTACTTATAATTTTTATACAATTATATAACTTGGACTAATTGTACAATTTTCGTGTGACGCTCCACCTGTTCAAACCTATCCAAAAGATACACCGATGAAGCATTATTGTGATTCTATAGAATTTTTGTCTTTCCTCTTTTATAGCAACATTGATATTCGGATTCAACAAGCAGAATTAGAATACCGATTGGGACGCGAGGAATTGGAGCTTTTAACATTACGCGAGGAAAGTCGAGCGCTTCAAGCAGCCTTGGAGTTGGCTGAGACTCAAGAAAAGCAGAAAAACGACACTGTATTTAGGTAATCATCCATAATGCAAGCATTTAAACGATATGGTAATTGATAAGCTTTACACGATAAATTATCATTCGCAAAAACAAATTAGCTATGTTATTCGCATAAATTATTCATGCAATTAGTAAGAACCACACGGTCTCCCCATTCTCTTAAGCAAAATCACGATTCTCTTTAAAAGCACAAAATATAATAGTTTGCAAGGTTTGCAAGAAAATTTTACTACAAGATGAACATTATTTGTCAATGCTGCTTTTTAACGAGAGACTCGCAACGCTGATTTTATGGTATTTCACATAGTACAAGGGTCACTTTAGCTTCTGAAGCATGAAGTGACGCGTCGCCTCGCTGACTCGTGAACAGTAACAATGGGATTGTATGAATATCTGTTTCCGCCTTTCAGCTGTATTTCCGGTTTTACACAAGTCACCGTTCATGCCGTGGAAATTAGCGCGGATCCAAAAAGTCCCCGCTTTGGAGCAGGCCCGCGCGAGGATGCAGCTGGTCTTTACGTCGACTGGGCTGTCGAGGATTCCGGTCTCTGCAAAGGAGACAGGTTCGTCACTGTCAGCACGATTATCCATACGATGTTCCTGCGAGATACTGCGACTTCATGGAATAAACAGAACACGATGCATGACCGAGCGAGAGCCATGTTATCGATTTTCATGTTGCTTCAGCGCACGTGCTATTTCCAATGCATTATTCTCTTATCTTTTTAAATCTTGCATCCGATAAACCCTTCGCCAATAATCTAGTGAATAGTAATGGAACTGTACGATGGAGTAGTATTTTCTTTATTTATACCGTTAATTTTATACGAGGGTTTTCATAGATTATAAATCATAACGTTAGCATATCGCATAGGAGATAAATTCGATTAATCGTTGCTGTACAACAAATGTGCACCAGATAGATCTGACGATTTTTAAGGCGCCCAGTGTATACCGAGGGTGAATCATAGTTGTACTAGTGTGAAAAGCATAGTGTCTACCACAGGTAGCTGTCGACAAGAACAATAGTGTAATCTTGGCATTCGGTTCCCAAGAATCGTTGTAGCGTAAAGCAGCACCGGAAGTTCGCCATGTGCCCTCGCTAATTACACCGAGCAACTTCGCATGACCCCGTATCGTAGCAAGAGAGCTAAACTGCTTCAGCAACTTCCATTTACGAAGTTAGATTCGAGCATGCAGTCGAACACGATTTACCTGAATCGTGTTCGATTTTAAATCAGTTATGCTATCATAACCCCCTTTAAGACTAATGATGCCAATTAAAAATTGCGCTAGCTGCTTCCGACATTACAATGCGATGGACATTTAGATTGTCATTGATAGATTACAAATTAAAAAAATTCTCCTGTACAAATTTATATGATAGACAAAGAAATCGTAAGACCAGTTCATTAGACGGTAGATCGATCTAACGACGTGGTCTTTACTCTTGGAGGACTTGTATCCTTATACGCATTTAACCGAGTACGTTGACTGATTTTCAGGATCCTCGAGGTCAACGGAAAGCTTGTGGTGGGGGCTGGCAGAAGTGACCTGGCGCGACTGCTGGCCGTTGCCCCGGATGCGGCGCAAATTGTCGTCCTTAGGAAGGGTGAATCCCTCGCGGCGTTGCGCACCCTTCGATCAGATAACCTTAGGCTGACTCACAGAATCGGGTATCTCGAAGAACAGGTTCGCGATCTTTTGGCACCAACGAGACCTTCGATACCTGCGGATCCACCTCCGTTGCGTCAGGAACACGTGCAGGTATTACATTCATGCAGGAAGCTTCCTGTAATTCCATTCGATTAACGCTGCAATCGATTTCACGGTGGATGTTATAATATTGGCATTGAGAAGCTATAGTGATATGTGAACATTTTTTACCTTAATACTATTATTTTTTTTTTCATTTAAAATTTCCTTCATGGATTTAGGAATGTCCTGGTATCTTCTGAATTAGCAGATTTAAAATTATTAGCTTCAATGTAATGTTAATGTCGCACGGGTTTCCAGGTCTTTCAAAAGGGTCCTCAGGTCACTGCACTGGTTGCGAATCTTCCTGGTCTTCATGTGAAGAGCCCTACGGAATTGCGTCAAAGTCTACCGACAGTACGCGGCAGACATAGTGATCATTCCAGGCGATACAGCGAGTTACGGAATCCAAAAGATTTAGATTTTTCTACGGATGGGATCTCGAATGGCCATCATAAGTCACGAAGACAAAAGCACCAGGGTTTCAATTTGACAAGGTCCACGGCCAGTCTAGATTGTAAGCAGTCTCCATCGCAGACGCAGACGCAACGAAGACCACCCCGTGTTGAATCAGCTATGGAGCATCTTCAAAAAAGTCGTCGAAATGCACCGTCCCTTCAATCTCTAGAATTTGACTCAGAGCCCACTTATTACAGATTACAGGTACGCATGGTAATTTTATTGATAATCAAACATTTATAACCAGTTGGAAACGCTAAATTGTATAAGCGCCTCTAATATCATTGCAGGATTCTCAATCGAGAGCTTCAGAACATTCCGAAGCTTCGGCCATTTATCATTCACAGGATACCAAAGCGCGTCCTGCTCCTCCTAAAAAGCCATTGCGACTTTCATTGCATCGGGCAGCTAGTTTACAGTCCGTTGAAAGTGCTCCACCGACGTCATCTCACGAGCTTCCGCGGAAACCTACTAAGAGAAATTATAGGGGTGATCCACCGCTTGAGAAAAATTCCCGAGGAGACGGAAATTCCGAAAATAGTCGTCTGACCGATTCGGGGTGTACAAATCCACCGCAGCCACCACCGAGGACACCGTCCAGGGCGGAATCATGTCAGAGTGCTTTAAGGTGGCCTTCGCCTAAGCCAAGACCTCATCTTGCTCCTGTCCCTATGGAGAAGTGGTGCTAAATATTAGATAGCGTTACAAGTCAATTTTACTTCGAAATTGATTACCGAAATTTTTTAGATAACTATTTACAAGTTCTATTGAACAGTATCGCGAAGTTCGATTAATATACTTAGTAAAATTATTAATTGATAACTGGTGATTGGTAAACTGTAGTATACCGAACACGTATGTAGTTTTAATTTGGTTGTGCACTGTGAAGTTGAAGAAAGTCATTATACCTAATTATCGAACTTACAATAATTGGAATATTGTGCAGTAGTTGAAATGTAGCCTAATTCGTTGTTTCAATGACAATGAAATATTTATAAGTTATATTAATAGTTTGAGTAAACAGGGAAACTTATATTCCTTGTTTTGAGATCTAATAGTTAATTCGATAAGGAACAATTTTTTTATGGAATAATTTAGTAGAACCAACGCAGCGAGCGAGCGTGCACATTCGTTCTTAGAAAGATGCGACTAATTGTAAGAAATAATGACATTATTTGTAAGAAGAGCCAAGCCAAGACAAGTACATTGACCATTAGTAAGAAAAGCAGTTTGCGGCTAGATGATTTTCATAGAAAACATCAGTTTCACGTCTGCTATTATTAATAAATATTATTAATCATGGTGACTTACTACGAACGAGTAAGCTTTATAATAGTTATGCATGATTACTGAGGCATTATTGCATAAATAATTTTCTCGGCGAATACAAAATGTACAAAGTGCAATATCCTTATGCATCGGAAACAAGATATTATAGACATTTTAAAAATGACGAATTGCAAAATGCTTTAGCATTGTAAGATCCTTGCCTTTACACTTGCCCTTTAAAAATATTTACAAAATATGTAATAACGTATAGTTTAATATAATGTTAATGACAACTCGTACAAAGTACGTTAAGCGTGCACGCATATAGACTACACTCATTAATTTATCGTTATGTGAATAAGGTATGCAAGGTACTATTGTGCAAGTAATATTGAACTGATGAATGAATGTCTTCATTGAATTACATTACGTCGATTTATTTTAAAATGCCAGATAATAAGAACGTACGTCGTATTGCTTTCATGCTATTACGTATCGTCCATACTCAAAACGATATTAAATTGCTTTATTTTCATGTAATTTAATGATATCAATTCAAACACATTTCATGTATGCCTGCGCTGAGAATATTTCCCAGCAATTATTTCTTTGGTGTAACCAAGTGTAGTATAACTGGGGAATGACGTATAAGATGAATAAATTGGAAAAAATATAGAAATGGTTTTATTGAGTTACACCTATTATTAACATTATATACGAAGGTATGCTATTTCGCAAGAGCTTTTTGGCACAGCCGAGCCAACAGGCTGTGCATTTGTAGTAAACTATTAATTCCGTCGACGATGCCTAAGTGAGTGATTCCAATTTCCTGTAAAATGAATCATAGGTGAATACTGATCGATTTATTAGGCACATTCTACAATAGGATGTTTGTTGGTAATCGTTATACAACACTTCTACAAGCTGATGAAAATAAGGGAAAATCGAAGGAAATTATTCTGATTGGTTCAAAGGAATAACATATGACAAAGAATACCAGTAAACATCCCGTGGTAGAATAACTTAATGTTTTGATCAATCTTACCTGTATGAAATCCAACTTGAGTTTTTCGTCAATCGATAAATTTTTACAAACACGGAATATGTTGCTGATAATATCTTCTGCTGAATATCCCATTTTCCACAAGTATTCCATTATCTATTATTCAAAGTTAGATCGAGATATATACATCATAAGATTAGAGAATTGTCAATCATTACTTCATAGATTTGTCTCACCTCGTAAGCTTTAAAAATGTCTGTCTTCACACACGATTCAAGCATGTCTTTTACTAAAAGCGGATGGGGCTCGTCACAAACTTTGAAAACATTCTCACTGTTTACGTGTCCAAATCCATTGTAAGTTGATTGTAAGTTATTTAAAGCTTGACGCATGTCACCTTGTGCTGTGAATACGATAGCTTCTAGACCGTCATCAGTGTATGATATCTAAAGAACAACGAATTTAATTTATAGAATGCTATGTGCTACTTGCTTTTATTATTGGATGAAATATAAAACTTACCCCTTCCATTTGGCAAACTTGAATGACTTTGGCTAAAATTTGGGCATCGGTGAGCTTTCCATACCGGAGCATAGCACAACGAGACTGTATTGGCTCAATAATCTTTTCACTGTTATTGCAAGCTAACGCAAATCTTGTTGTATTACTATAAATCTCCATGGTTCGCCGTAAAGCTTGTTGCGCACCATCCGTCATACTGTCTGCTTCATCCAGGATAATAATCTTATGTTTTCCTTTTGGAAGATTCACCTAATGATATGTAAAATTAAGTATTTGATATGTATGATTGCATTCATTACACATCGTGGAATAATTTACAGACCTTTTGTTGGGCAAACATTTTTATTTTGTTTCTAACAACATCGATGCCTCTATCGTTAGAAGCATTTAATTCAAGTACAGCATCCTTAAATGCAGGTCCCAAAAGAATACGTGCCAAACAGAGAATAGTAGTGGTCTTTCCAACTCCAGGAGGTCCAGCAATGATTATATTTGGAGCATTGCCATGCTGTGCAAAAACAGCTAACCGTGACACAGTATCTTTGTTTCCAACTATGTCGGAGAATACTTGTGGACGATATTTCTCTATCCTAAATACGAAAAGAAAATATCTTTTCACTCAATGTTAAAACTGTTTCAACTCTCTCATAATACATCTTTAATATCAGTAAACTGTTATATGTGAAACCCGATACTTATTAATACATAATGAATAGCAAATGACAAGTTATATATTAAATGTATACAAATTTAATAAAAATAAAATTATATTTGAAACGAATTTCCTACAAATTAGTTTGATAATGAATAATTTTAATTATAAAATTCAAAAAAGCGTTTCAACTTAACAATACTTAACCTTACTGAAGCGATGTGCGTTTTTTATTATGAATACACGGCATTAAATATAACACTCAAAAAACTTACCATGGTATATTTGTGGATTTATTTGGCTTTTCTTTATTAACTTCGTCAAGCTCACTTTTTGAAGGAACAATATCAACTTCCATCGTATTTTCGACATCTTGGTCTCCCGCCATATCGAAAATTACCGCGAATTAAAGTAAGCTAACAACCAACAACACACCACTGCGCAAACTCCAGGCAACAACTAATCAGCTGTGCATTTACTAATAAATAATAATGCCATAATCAAAATAACACAATACACCAAACTTCACGTCATCGTCTGTCAAGGCGGCAAATTCTGAAGTTTTTAACTTAACCACTTTAATTCTTTAATTCGAAAAAAAAAGTATTTCAATAAATATAATAAGAAGTTCAATTATGTGATCATACGTTAACGCGTATTAATAATCCAATTCAAAATGTTTGTGAATTATTATGTGGAAAACATCAAGGAGACTGATAAATAGTTGCATTCGATGCGTCATGCGATGCGGTCGTAGTAATGTCGACCTGGAGGAATTAGAAGATATACCAGAGTACGACGTTCGTGATATACCAGGTAATTTAAAAAAAGTCTATTTACTCTTTCACGGAATAACAAAATGTACAAAATCAAATATAATAGAAATCGGTTCCCCGCTACTCGCAGGCCGTCTAATTTAAAATAAAAAATTCTCTTTATTGCTCCATTCGTCCTTCTGTAAATATAAAAGAATTCCCCATGCCAAATTGTACTTTCTCTAAAATTCATATAACGATCCTAGTCACGCATAAACGGTAGCCTCTAAGTGGGTGGGGTCGTTTAGAATGAAATCGATAATGCGTAACCAGGTCAATGCGTAGAACTGTCTCATCACTTTCTCATCCTTTTCAATTGTCTATAGTACATTTTCGACCACAAACATTCAACACACCGATATCAAATCGTCAGAACGATATTCATCAGAGACCTAATACACCATGCATAAGAAGGAACTCACCACCAGAAGTCGTGACAAAGATACGACAAGCCCTGGAGGAAATGAACGAAAAAAAACCACGTGTCATCGAGAAAGCACGAGGGGATCATCAAACTGTATCATCCATGGAAGTTTGCAAGCAGTCAAGATCATCGTCCATAGACGAGAAGTGAATGAAAATCAATTTTAATATCTGAACATCCTTCATTTTTCTATAATTATCATCAGCGACGTAATCGAGAATGCGATTTTACCTTGTATCGTGAATTTCAATCAGCTCTCTTTATATTTGAAATCATTTAACAATTTTTATTACATGTAACAAAATTCATATCGTTTTACCAATTATGTTTCTTCATTGAACGACATATCGTTGTGCCTCGCATTATATGTTTATCGTTGAGTCATGAAATTCTAATCTTCTTATTGATGCTTTATTGATGAAGACGTAGTCTCAAGAAAATCTTGATTGTCTATATATTTAAGTACAAAACCTAACGTAACGTCTTAAGAATGCAAAAGTGTGTACAATGGATATATACTTAATTGTAGTTTATAAAAAGCCAATAACACCACAGGCCACACGAGCTCCGGCTGATCCAGTATTAATACTGTCTTCTGTTCCACCTCGACCAAGATCATCAGGCTTAGCATGAACTACTAACGCTCGACCGATTGCTCCTCTTGCGCCAATCAATGTCAAATAGTGATCCATGCCGTCGATGTCTGCTACTCCGTCAGCATTTGCTTCAATGTTACCCAGGTCGCCCACATGACGTAGAGGGTCACTTGGTGCGCCATGATTGACCTGAACAATTAATCATTCATTTAATTACATCAGAACATACATGCCATAGTAGAATCACAAAGAGTTCTGGCATAACTTCTATCGCGAATGTATGTATGTACTTTGGTGAAATGGATTATAATCAATTGCCGATAATATCTAAGAGGGTGAATATCTAGGTTAAATAAATAGTCGAAAGGTTGTAGCGATGAATGGTTGTATCATTGCCAGTGGCTCTCAACCTTTTTTTGTTCTTTTAAGGGATTATTTTATAAATACCTTGTAGGGATTGAAATGAGGTCCTGCTGAGGTACATCCCTTTCTTAAGTCACCCTTTTCGTGGACGTGCAAACCATGCAAGCCTGGAGTTAAACCGGTTATTGTTCCTGTCACCCTGACGCCTTCAGGTCGTTGCTCCAGTGTGAGGACACCTTTAGGTCCTTCCGTTGGTGAACCATCCTCCCCTAGAGCCTTTACTTCCACGACGGCTTTTAGCCCGATTGCCTGAAACGTGCCGTTGAATATCTTTTTATATTTATGTATATATATTCACATAACCTGAAACTCCGTTAGCTTAAAGAACATTTGATACGAAATTTTTGATAAAAAAACACTTTAATCAACTTCAATACGAAAGATTGAAGTGCGCCACTCAAAATGTTATCAATATATGGAGAAAATTGTTGCAAGTAATCGATAACAAATTTTATCATATATCTAATAGTATATATAATTTTTATAAGTCTATTATGAATAATAGGAATAAGATTTAAAAAAAAAAGATTTTGCTAAGTGTGGGGTTCGAACCCACGCTCCCATCTGGGAACCAGAACTTAAGTCTGGCGCCTTAGACCGCTCGGCCAACTTAGCTTTCAGTTTCGTTGAGTTTAAATTATATATAATCCAAAAGAAATATCTTGATAAGTAAATTTAAAATGTACACTTCTTCGGATAATATATCCTGCATACTAATATGTCTTTTGAATCTTTCCTACATAAAGCATAGACAATCGTTTGAAACATAATTAAAAGGTACTATATATATTCTTACAAGCTTGCAAATGTATATGCGCAGTAAACGATAATTAACGCTCAAACTACTAAACAATTAAAATTTTTTTTTGAATCGAATCAAAGTAAAGTAAATGTATTGCATAAAAATTTGAAATTCAAATGTACATTGTTCTAGGTTCCTTTCGTTACGCTGTATGATTACGTTAATACAAAAAATAACTGCATTTCAAATCCATCGAAAAATTCCTCTGCAGTTGCACACAAGCAATAACGTCGTACCAGATATTCTTCTACAATACTGGGTTCAAGATAAAACAAGCCATGTATACATATAAACTACAAACCGTATATTAATAATTTCTATAATTTCCTCCGAGCAGAAGCGTATTACTATAAAACAGTAGAGAAATTATTTGAATTAAACAAAAGAAATATACATACAAAAAGATACGGTTCCATGTAGACCTCATAAAGATCACTCCTTGCTCCCGGATATCCAGGAAGACTCCTGACGAAAAGCGTCCTGTCATCAATGTTGATCATCATCCCTTCAAAAGGGAGAGCAAACGCTTCCCAAATCAGGCACAAACCGATAACGCAAGAGGCCACGAACCACATTGTTCCCACTGAGAAAAAAGAATCCTGTTATCGTTATCGGACACCCTTCACAAATTTTTTCACCGTTCCACGTATTTTACTGATTCCGTGTAATCCAACCGAAAGTCAGTTATCAATCCTTCACAGTTCCGGTGCCTTTACGTAATTCCCGTGATTCGTCAAGTAGACGAGACGAACGTCGTGTGAATCCCGCAGAGACGCGCACTACGTATAAATACCCTGAAAGGAATTACGAGGACCTTGATCATCGATGAGCAAGTATCGACGATCTTGGAACTGACGAGAATCCTTCCATTCGATTTTTGTATATTAATATATGTATACTTGGATGAATCGAGCAATCGAACCAACTGTCTGCGACTTATCGTATCCCTAGTTAAATTATCGAATGACTCGAATTTCTATATGGAAGTGACTTACAGCCTCCTTACCTGAATACAGGAACGTATGCCTACTTGCAAAATGGCGTCTAAGTGAAAGCAAAGAAAACGAATGGATGCCTCGGGCTAACATCCGTCAGGCATGGTGCACTGTGCACGCACGTATTTTATTGCAACTGGGACAGCTGTTGATATGTTATATAATTAAAGTATGTTGAAAACTTCTTCGAAATATTGCTCAACTGCATTGTATTGTTTTGATTACTATTTTATCCTTTGCCATTGCTTCAGGTACTCCTTACAGTGGGATTCTTGCATTTTTATCACAGGTTAGATATAACTTTAGATATTTGTATAATAAATAAAAATTGATATACGTACATCGTTAATTTATTGTATAACGCGCGTGGCACTCATATGTCATACGTGGAGATTAGCCTGAAATTCATTAAAAGCCAAAGACCTAAATACACACATTTTTTTTCTCAACAACATATTACTAAATATCCATGATTTAACTATATTTGAAGTCTTATCATAATTATATATCTGACTTAATGCATACATCAATGATAGACAAATTTTAAGAGGATTATTAAGGAAATATAATTATATCAATATATTAAATGACAACGATCGACAGTGACTCGCAGTTGTTTAGTGCATTCATAATGGCTCATCCAAAACTTTGTTCTATATAACAAGCACAATATATTTTGCAAGAATAATATACAAGATTTATAAAAGTTTTTCTTACAGCGTATTATATATTCTGTAACAAAACAATTAATAAATTTAAAAAAATTTCTTCTAGTACTTCGAAACGTCTTTCATTATTATGTGATAATTCTATTATCACAGATCAAAGATTAAGCCTGTAACAAAATTTTTTCTGATTCGTGCGGTGTGGTGTTATCGTAAAATTTGACAACCTATCACGTACATTAGATTACAAAATAATAGCAGGTCTCATTCATACTGATAACAAACGAAGATTGAGATTTACGCGTTATCAATAACCCATAATAAAACATGGTCTTTATAAACTGTACCAAACAGCAACAAAATAGTTTGCAAATCTTGGCTACGTCTGACAATAATTTTTCTTTAATTTAACTCAAACAATTTTGCCTGGTCGTGAAACCCTGAAACAATAAGAACCAATCTGAAATACAAATACAAAATCAATTAAAAGAATGGCAACGAATGCTTTCATTTGAAAAATAAATCTTGCAACACTGGATACCAGTCATAGCGATACGAGCAAAGTTTATTCTAAAATCAGATTTCAACTTTTTAGAATTTTTTCAACGTCTCAATTGGTTTACCTAGTTACTTTCTTTTTCGTTTTACTCTTTTTATTCCACTTGAATTTGAGTCTACCGAAATTTGTCTGTACGTGGTTAATATGTACGCGGTGTTGCCAAAGACACTACGTGTCTGTGCATTTTATTATCGAATATTGACGAAGCGTTTAACACGAACGACGACAGTTGACAGAAAGACCCGCCTGACTTTTTTGAACCTGTTGACATTTTGTCACTGCATGTCGAACGTAGCCAATGTCTTTGGGTTGACTTGTACCTTGACTTATGGCAATTTTAATGGCGCCTTGTAAGATGGGGAATCGTTGTACAGAAAAATTTCAAGAGTAACAAGGATGACGCGGGCACAAAGGTACTCAAGGATTTTCATTCGGCCTTCGGGGCCACTCAGGTCATCGATGATGATCATACATTAACAACGCTTACATTAACTTACCTTACGGTATACCTTAGCGTGTGTCTCTTTTAGTCATCATCATCGTCGTCATCATCGTCATCATGGCTAACAGCTTCGGACACAAATTATAAACATGATTTTTCGATATTTTCCAATTTCAAAAATAACACTGAGTCATTAGAATCAACATTCGATTTTTGCTCCATGATTTTTGCACGGAATAGGAAAACAAAGTGATAAGGAAACTTAGGCAATTTACTTGGTACAATATATATGTATATTGTACTACAATTTTGATATGTGTAATCATAAAATGATTTTATATAAGAATTATTATATTGAATTTTAGTAAATCACTAATTTATCAGGATGGAGAGTAATTATGATATTACATGAAATATTATACAAATAGTACACGAATGTTGATTTTGACTCAAAATAATGTGGATAGAACTAAATATAGATTTAAAAAATATTTGATGGCTGGCAGATATGTATATGCTGAAAAAAAATATATTTGATAATTGATAGTTTAACGTGCTTGTATAACGATAATATTCTGAATAACAATGAGGTTTGATAAATAAAATACTTGGATATTTTAAATATTTTATTTTAATGTCAATGTTTCTATGAAAACATAGAGCAATACTTGTATACTAAGAAAGGTACACAAAGTTCTGACAAATATTTCAGTAATTTGACGAATTGCTGCGTGAACATTACTTACGAAATTCATAATTTAAAAATGATTACGTCATCGGTATTTCTATAAAATTAATACACATAGATATTTTCAAAAATAAGTTCATTAATTGTAATCCATAATTATAAATCTCGAAAAATTTACTATACTTCGAAGGTTACATTACGTAAGTGAATAAAATTAATTTATAATTTTTAAATAATAAACGTATACGTAATTCTTTTTCATTGATACTGAATTATTATGGAAGTTAATATAATATTTATTTGTAAATTATACATTTTTAATTAGTCATTAACTTAAATAATATTCTGATATTCTATTACAACATATTGTATGGGGTTTATTTCGCTTCTTGGTTACCTTGGTTACACGTGTAAGCAGATCAAGGTCATGAAATTATAGTCTGTTCCAATTACGTCACTAATCAAATTCAAAATATCTCTGCTAACTTAAAAATTAATAGTATTCTTATGCAACGGGCATTGAAATATTCTTTAACTTTATAGACAATGCTTCGTTAACATAAACTACTATGAGTGTTTGCATATTACTAATTAGTTATTTCTTTCCTACGGGCTCATATCGTTATCTGGAATATTGTTTGTGATAAGACTATCTTAGATATGCCAGTTACCGACTTTATCGTACCGCCTATTTTCTAGATTTATTTGAAAACTTATATCGGCAGTTCAATATATCTGGAAAACAATTAATTCGTGAGTTGAATACGATTTAAAATATTTGTACCATATTAAACAGTTTTTGTTACGTACGATAGTCAAATAACGTACGAAAATACTATGATACTCATAAATGAAGGGAAAAAACATATTTTGGTGAATAATCAAAAATGTGAAACATATATTTCGATTTAAATGCCTTATATATTAAGAGATAAGTTAATTTGGAATCTCAGTTTCATGGTCTAGGATATTAAGGTAATGATTATTCAACAATATAAATGCAATAGCTATGATCGAAGGAAAACGAGTTTTTAATATTGTATAAAGCAAATTCTGCACCTAAAGTAGGGATCACTGGCTTTGGATTCGTTCTTACGAAGTCTAGGTCAAGTACAGCTACAAACGTACAAAGAGACTGCTCTTGAGGACTCTTAGCATTATTTCGGCCTAGGTATAATTTAAGCTAGCCGGTCTCGTTAACTTTTCAGGGATATTATTCATAATATCTAGGCCACAACTTGGCCTCAAAATGACTTATATATATATATATATATACACACACAAATTTCATTATTTTTTAATTCGCCATAAAAGTGCAAAAACTAAAATTATAAAAGAATTCGTGAAAATTTTTTAAAATATATGAATATTCACTTTCCAATACTTGATACTGGGTGCTATGATTCTACATGTATCTATAGTGCTATAGATAACACTAAAGATGATGAGTGAAAGTAATGCTCGATTTTTAATGCGAGACAAATACTTCGTGAAACGTAGTAGCGATATCCAATTAGTAATGTCCTCGGAAAAGGTGGGGCAGTGAAGTGTGCGAAAGCATTCGATCAAGACATAACTGCGTTACCTTACGTCGGTGAACGTCAGTTCTCTGTCAGTTTCAGAAACATTGTCAATAGCGACGTGTGTGCATAAGTACTTTTAAACAGTTCAGAAGCACAACAGATTCATCGAACAGGTTTCGTGGCTATTTCATACAAATAAATCAATATTTCTAATATACTAATGTTCGAATGAAATTGTTAAACGAAACTGTTTATATAAAATTGTGAAAAGTTTCCAAGTGCACAGATATTAGAGACTCTTAAAACTGCAGTATAAACACGTGAGTAACTCACTGATTAAAATATCGTATGGTATTTGCTTGTTAATAATGAGGTAATTGGAGCAATTACAAACGTAATTGTTAAGGTTATACTCTCCAAAAATAATCTCTAGAGAATGTTACAAAGCCGACTGGTGATGACAGTTATAAATTAGAAAGATTATAATTCAAAACTTACGATACCCTTCATCATTTCATCGTGCAGCTAACCGGAAATTGTGTAAACGAACATAACAATCTCCAAGGAAAGTCTATAATATGATAATAACTGAATGACAACCACGATGTGAATCATAGTCCTCGCGAGAAGGTGAACCATGAATTAATGTATGTAGGGATTAAGCATAAACAATTTACATGCAAGAACGACGTAACAAAATACATAGGTGCAAGTAAACTCAAAGTAAATAAAGTGACACTGATTAGTTAGAATCGAAATGACCGATAAGAATAATGCTCGGATAAATAATTGAAATCTTTTTTGAATCCATTGCTAAGAATAATAATATATCCAAGCACCTCTACATTCAGCGTTAATGGCGACGATTTCGCGAAGCTTCTAGAGATTTTATCGAGTGAGCGACGCACGACGACGCGGTCGGTACTGACGTTAAAGTGTCTGCTGCGTCACTTTAAAAGCGCGACATTTTAAATCAACCGATTTTTCAATCGCTCAGCGTTTATTTAGCTGCAAGTGTACTGGATGAATTGTTAGATAAAAAGTTCCATGACGCGTACAGAGGAAACGAGAAGTAAGGGCCATGGAAAATTTGTCGCAGGGGAACGTTATATGTACGCAGATTGCAGTTCAGCCACTGTCGAGCTCTCTGGAACTTGATTATAATTAGGGCTCGCAATTCGAGTATCATTGGTCCATGGATAAGGTGCTAGTGGAAGGGGTCTGACCTCGTATTAAAAAAAATTACATAACGCGTCTCCGAGGATGTGAGTTATTGCCTTAAGGATGATTCTTCTAGAACGTTACGATAAGTTGCTATATCGATTTGATTATATACCATACGAATATTTGAGTCTGGTGGACATGAGATTTCTATGGTTAAAGGCGTCGATTTTTTTCAAAGAAAATTCGCCAATGACGATCGATTAATAGGTCTGTAATGTGAAACGTATACTGTACGTTGTGAATATATTTTTAAATTCGTTGTTGTAGGAAATAATGATTACCATGTACGAGAGCGGATAACGCAATTGTGAAGTTTAACTGTCAATGAGGCGAGAGCAAATGTAATTTCCGGTTTTCTTTGTGAAGTCAATCCCGAGCGTACAAAGAAGACACCAATCTTTCCTATAATTATCCCCGCCACGTGCTCAGTACGAATCATCTTTGATTTTATTAGATCCATTGAAAAGAGTGTATATAGTAAATTTACAGCATTTTACAAGTAAACAATTTCGAAATTAGTTTTAAATGAATGAGAATAAAAGAATACCTTTTTTATTCACGTTGATTAGCATTAATATCAACGATTACAAAATTGCCAGTAAATCAACCTTTATAAAATACACTAACAAATAAAAGATCAAGAAACTTAAAGAAATTTGGCCTCCAAATTACTACCTATTTACTACACTTTAACTAAGTGTGTTTTACATTTTCGAAATGACCCGCAAGCTGCACAAAGGATTCCATAAAAATTCGCGACTCGTCAAATGCACGCTGCGCGTATGACGACAGGTCAAGAGGTCGTTGAAAATGAAGCCTCGTATCCCCCACCCTCTCGTTCTTTTATTTTTCTCTCGTCACTTCCTCGTCACTCAATCACTCCCCGTTGAAATCATCCATTTGGGCTGGTTGCGCAGCTACAGCCTGTAGGATATTCGGCCGAGGGCGTGCGAGGACATAAGTGCTCCTGGATGTTTCATTCGAATGATGTTGGGGGGAGGGGGGGGGGCGACGACCAGGGAGTGAAAAAGAGAATCGGGGTAGAGATGGATGGGGATCGGAATTAGGAGGGAAGGGCAAGAGATGCAGGCCAGGTACCAATATAAGCAGAACATGCCACAGCATCCACAGTCAGTTATTCCGTGTCTGCAATCATTCGCACGCAACCGGTAGGTTTCCTTTCACTTTCAATTCACTGATTAGGCGTGGAACACTGAGAGAACTCTGCTTAAATTGTGATCGGTTATTGAAAACATTTAAAAATAAATAAACCGTGCCTTTACGAGTATAATAGAAATTATCAAAAATCTTATCGCCATACAAATTTGTAGGTTATGCGTATTTCGTTTTTTTGCTGATAACGTCTATACGTAGTTTCCGACGAGGAACCGGTGAAAAGGCGGGAGATTCAAAAACTTGTAGAATTATGGATTATCCTTTATATATGATTGCTCGACATTAAAGCTATAACGTGGAACGTCACTTCGTGGGTTTAAACAACAATTGGCTCCTAAAGTTAAAATTTGTGAATAGGAAAGACGTTGTAGGGTGTATCTGTCAGTTGAAAGAAAATATAACGTGCTATGAATTATATGTACGTAACGTATAAATATACCAGTCATGAAATTCTTGAAGGTCAAACATATAGGTAAAATAAATCTCGTAGAAATTTTGTGTGATAGACAAATCGTGTCGATTTTGACGTGACAAGATTTTTGTGATTCCATATCCTTTTCATTTTATTTAATCTGATCGAATCTTACATATTACGTATGTTACAGATTTGGTGTATTCTTGTGAATATTTTTACCTTGATTATATTTCACCGTTTCCATTGTCAGATTGTTTTTATTTTTTTCTTTGTTATACATGCTCAGTCACCCTTTTGATAACTACAGCTTTTGTCAAACAACGTTTATTAACGAGTGTGTCGTGTGGAGTCAGGACTACAAGGATCGATGAGGTCGCGCAGGTGTTTCGATGAACTTCTCGCTCAGGATCGATAGTTCCTGGAAACTTCCGAGGTTGGCGTCGACTGTGTCGCGATAGCATTTTCTCACCCGTTGAAAATCCTGCGAATTGATTATACTGTGTTTATGTCTGTACTGAAATGTCAATGTTGCGAACAGAAGAGGTTCATGAATATTCGACTTTTGAATTTAGTCAGCTACTTTACTATAGCTAAAGGACATTTCAGATCTTATAAAATATACTGATATATCAACACGTTGACTGCCACGGTATTTTTCAGAATTATATTTTCTGTTCATTTTTAGATAAATTTATTTATCGATAAAATTATTGATACATTTTCTGTTCGTGTAAACCAACTTTGATTTTTTAAAGCTCTCTATTCGTATTTACACCGACATACTGCGAATTTCATCATAGCTGCACAAATGTGGCAAGTAAACAAACTACGAGTTATTTCGTAGTTGGCAGTCAACGTGTTAATCAATTTGAAATATTTTTATATCCAATGATAGATTTCCAAAAATTTAGTCATTTCACTCGTTATCCTCAAAGATTACAAGGACTCAGAACCCAATGCTAATTCTTTTGCAATTAGTTGCGGCACATATATAATATTCCGAAATTTTTTTTCAGTACTTGATATATCGTTTTTCAGTACAAAAATATATACCGCATACGTTCTGCCTATTATTTGAGGTAAAACCAAAAGACTTTGATCCATGGAAAATGTTTATTGATTTTACCCTGGCGTGTTGAAATCTTCATTGTCCTGTGTCAAGATTTTAAAGTTAGCTTAGGGTGACTCCACTGTGAAATTCTTAATCATCGTTAAAATATTTAGATTTCAAGATTCTTCAATATTTATTAACGATCTATTATCGTTATCAACTTATTATTTAACCACAAAACTGTTTCTCTTTGTATTATATGATAATGACAATAGCGTGTGTCTTCTTTTACAGTTTAGTCACAATGAACAAAATGATCGCGCTCCTTTTGGTGGTGCTGGCTAGTGTGTCGGCTGAAGTAAGTACAAAGCTAAGTATTATTAATGTAATTGTCGGTAACATTTTATTAACTAAGTTCTACGTCAGTCATTTATTATATTAATAAAATTACCATCGTAGAATTATGCTCACAGGAAGAATTGAGTTTGAAGTATTATATTGCACAATAAAAATCAACTGCGTTTTCCTGTTGAATAATTATGCGACTAGAATCTCATCGAAGGTTATCTTGTTTCGTAATTGAATTTCGTATAAGTGAATATAACTTTACACAGCTGAACCAGTTTTGGTAGCTGTAGAAGTCGTCGAAGAGAAGGCTACTTGGCTCTCGAGCCCACTTCTTCCTTGATATATTCTCATATACATAATCTCATATATTTCATAACATGTGTATCAACTCTGGAAAATTGTGACAGACGAAACAAAAATTATCCTGCTATAAACACACGCATGATACCTTTCGTTTGGAGGAATTCAGAAATTTTCAAAATAAAAATAATTATAAAAAAAGATATTTCGAAAAAAATAATTATTCACCAAAAAACTCGTTTCATTCAATGTTTGTAATAGTTTGTCACCTTATCGTTTGGCACTTGTTTAATTACCAAACTTTCATTTTGCAAATCAGGAATTAGTGGCTGTCGTACGCTTGACGCCACATAACTCTACAGGGGGCCCCAATGTGAATGGTACGATTAAGTTCACCCAGAGTGCAGCAAATGGACCGGTGACTGTCACTGGTACCATTTCCGGTCTCAAGGAAGGTCTTCATGGTTTCCATGTTCACGAAAAGGGAGACCTTAGCGATGGCTGCATTTCCTCTGGAGGTCATTTCAATCCCAATAGCGTAAGTCGCCCGCAAGTAGTCTGTGTTTGTAAGACTAAAAACAATCATAAAATAATATCTGTAATTGAAACACCAAATTTTGGGTAAAAAATTTTTTAATTAATCACACGTGCATATCGTCGTAACAGCAAAATCATGGCGCTCCGGGAGACGCTGTCAGACACGTCGGTGATCTTGGAAATATTCAAGCCAACAGCGAAGGAGTTGCTACAGTAAACATCACCGACACTGTCATCTCTTTGAGCGGCGCAAACAACATCCTGGGTCGCGCCGTTGTTGTTCACGAGGACGTGGATGATCTTGGCAAAGGCAATCATTCGCTATCATTGACAACAGGAAATGCTGGAGCCCGTTTAGCCTGTGGAGTCATTGGCGTCAGGTGGGTCCAGTTGATGTAGTAATTTTCTTCCAATTCTTTCAGTGCATCCGGATCCGCATGATAGAATTCGATTGTGATCACATCCGTCTGTTTGATGACGCAATATCACATAGAGGATGGATCGTGTGCTTTGTCCGATTCAAATAATTTCTTTTGACTTATCGTACAAACTTTTACAAGACTCATGAGACTACTCATCAGTCATCAGTTCGTGCTCAACCTGTAGATATAATTTTATAGATAAATGATTCTATGATAAGCATTTACTATACTTCATAACAGCACTGTCAGACGGTAGGGTAGCTTAAATATCGATCCACCGCTATTGTTTTCATTAACTGCAAGTTAATATTTGTGGTTGTTGCCGCTTAAGTTGTCTAGCTGTATTTCTCTGTTTTGCTTTATGTTTCCTATGCACGTTATCACAACGAATCCTTTGTATCATATTCATTCGCAAAAACGTTTTAACGTGGCACGTCAAGGCGGCTTCTTGTTACCTAATTATCCTGTGAACATTAACGCGAATCTAATTAGCAAAGTAACTGAAAGTAATTGCAGTACAAAGTAGCACAATGGAACAAAACTGTCAGTGTTCAATTTCTATAGCCATTAAAAGAAAATCAGCCACTTGGTTGCCTTTTGAAAAGTAACAGTCTCGCCTGGTAACTATTACTACGCCATGTTGGGAATCTAATAAAATAGCTTATATGGCTGACTTAATCGAAAATGGAGATCTACGAAAGGTGAATGAACGGTCGTACAGGGCAACGACGACGTCGTACATGTCTACGACCTTGCAGGGTCACCAGTGCTACCGTAAGGTAAACTTACTGGGTGTCTATGAAGTTTATCCATGGACTATTAAAATGATTCGAAGCAATGAATGCCATTATTAAAAATTGATTCGTCGCGTAGATCGATATAAAAAGGACAAATATGAAAAATTACCATTATATTACTAAGGTATAGAACTACGTTTTGTCTGAACTAGTGATATATAAATCTTATAATAAAAAAAATTTAATTTTACTGGATTGAAATGTTGACGCAACAAATCTAACCTGACTTTAAATTTACTGACTTGCTAAAATTTTATTCATCTTTGCAACTAATTCCTTTTTAAGACACTATACTAATGCTGCACGTTAACTTTCGTACACAGATTTCAAGGATGATCTTGGATGCAGCTATTTTGACAGCTTGAACTTGAAAGTGCATGATAGATTTATATATATGGATTTCGTAACTTGAAGGTCTAATGTTAATTGCAGCAAAGTCTGAGGGGCTATTCGCGGGGATGCCTACAGGATGGATTACGAGTCCAGTACCATTCGGCTCAAACTCATCATGCAGAACTGATAAGAATTACTAATGTTGCTATATAATATCGATTATTATATGCTATCTGTATACGCTAGCTGTTAATTCGACGCTCTTTGTATTGTATCCATGCTAAAGTGAATGTCTGTACATGTTTTTCGAATAAACTGAACAGTTATAACAACACTAGGTTCTCTGTATGAAGCTCGTACGAAATGGTTAACTGTTAGATTTAGAAAATTAAATAATCAGACGTGATTAATAAATCGCTTTGTACTGTCCTGCATAAGAAACTTGTGTTTCACAGTTTTACTTTAAATTTACTTATGCTTATGGCGCTGATGTGTATATCTTTTATAGAGACAAAGTAAATGTTCTATGCTATTTGCAAACGGGCAATCTATATAATCTTAATTCTATATGTCTTATGTGTATATGAACAGTTGAGGTCATAAATTTCGAATGTGGTGTTGCGACGTAAATAAGAGTTACCTAGGATTCAACGCCATTAGCTTCGCTTTTAGTGACCAATGACGTAATGGGCATATTATTTTTTCTAGAGGTCAATCTATTGGGTGGTTATTTACTTATGACTTTATGAAAGAGTATATATACTTTTGTCCATATAAAATTTGAGGAAATCAACGTGGATATATGTATCATTTGCACGTTAGATATTTAAGACCACTGTTCCTTTTTCAAAAGTAGCCACTTTTATTTCAATATTTAATGCGATTACCCGGTGCGTTGCAATTGAAAGTTATTATACTTAGAGAGTTATATACCTATCTATATGTGATAACGGTTGTAGATAAAAAATCAATAATATATTTGATTAATTATACATATCCGCCTTTACACATTTAGTATTTGTAGGACATTATTAATTCTTATCAATAATTATGTCTGCTTACAGCTCACCAATTAAGAACTGGTCAGGCGCTGGTATAGCAATTGTTTCATCGTATGTGGTCAGCATCCTCCTACCAGCTGTTGCACTGGTTTCAAGCATCTTGGATTTCTAGAACATAAGTTAAGATATGGAATGTTATACGGATTTTAAATAGAAGACTAAAGGACATTGGCTATGATATTAGCTAACCGCAATTTACATATATACATTCCACTTTAACTGGATAAAAATATTTATTCTCTTTGTTTTTCTAATGAATATTATTATTATTTTTGATTGGTGAAAGCGCTCGAGATGTATATTTTTGGTTTTTGACTGTTTTATTTAACTCCGGAGTAAGCGTATGGGGGTATCAGATACTCCAACTGAATGGTTTTCAAATAGATCGACTACGACCAAATCATACGACTATTCCTAGGTTAATGAAGATAAACACTTTTGATGAAACAAAGTGAATCGATAGGTATCAGGTTATTTACATTTATTATTGTTTATTTGGTAATGAGAAATGTGTAAGAACCATTTCTCTATAATCAGTTGTTATACTTTATAATTTCTATGATAAGTCGAATGTGTTATATTTACTTTGGTGATACGATGCACAATTATTAACCTTTTCGCTGCCTACTAAAATAATGAAAAGCGGTTAATCTGCGCGTACTTAGTATGGATTAAACAGTGAAAGAGTTAGGTATCAGTACATAAATTAAAATATCGTTGTACACTGCATTTATTATGCTGTAGAGACTTAAGAGTTCATTATTTGTTAAGGGGAAGTAATTTTTAACCTGAAAATGAAATGTCATAATTTTAAAAAACTAATAATAAATTATCATGTAAAAACAGTGCAGGCAGATTTTTGCAAGCTGCATTGTTATTCGCATGATACTTTCATCTGAAATAATTACGAAATAAAAGAATAAGACGCATGCAGTTTTCTATGCTAAAGATGTTCGTGCAAAAGTTTTGCACTTCACTCATGGTTTTATTTTTGCAATTATCCCTCACGAAAGTGACATCGCAATAGTTTTAGAACTTACACAAATTTGCGTATACTGAAGGTCGATAAATATAATGTATCAATTCCATATAATTTACAATTTTTGTAATTGTATATTCGAGATAGCCTTTTGCACTCTCCAGTCACCTTAAGATGGCGCTAAATAATATTTAAAGTAACGTATCGTTTACATAATTACACATATGGATTAATAAAGGTAAACACAATAGATACCGAACCTGTTGAATGTCTCTTCTTAAACAATCCCTACATCTGATATAAAAATTTTGTAAAATAAATTTTATGTTTCCTGGTAGGACGTCGTAGATATTTTTGCAAATTGGAATTTTTTTTTCTTTTAAACGCAAAGTATAATTACTTCAAACTCATCTGGCTTTAATGTAATTATTTCGTTATTTCTACATTCGTGTGAATAATAGGCACAACCTGCACGAAGGGTGAATGAACTATATTTATCTACATTCCCATTAACCTACATACGTAGCAGTGGCTCTAAATTGGGGGATAGCTCTTAACACTAGTCTAGCCTTATTTCATATCTTAAACAATAGCGTAGGTAGAAAATAACCACGTCCTCTAAAAGTGTAACCCTATCAAATACGAATGACGTAACCCCACTTAAATTAGCTGATGCGTCGCAGTCTGTTCTTTTTAACGAATGAAAAATACTTTTGACCTTTGACATTATAACAATCGAATCTAACCTCTTTGTAACATTTCAAAACCCAAAGTTCACTGTATACGTAGTTATTTAATTACATGTAATGTTCAGTTCATTATTTTCAAGCTGATGCACAAGTATCAAAGAGACTCGGTAGTCTCGCGCCACGTATATAAGCTGGAGCGACAATTTGATAACGAAAATTTGTTTTTCTCAAAATTACGCAGGTGCAACAAAATCCAACATTCTGTTTCTATTCTAGGGATAAATCTCTTTGATTTAAGCCACCAATCAAGTAAATCGGTCGACTCGTTCATGAGATATGTATACAAGAAATTCTCGGCCGCTCAGTTTCATTTCTCATCGTTCGTGTACATAGCGCGATCGAACGGATTTTGTGCATAAAGCTACCATTCACACCGAATTTGTCAACTAAAGTGAGGCTGCCTTCACAACAGTATAAATTTAGCAGGACTCGTAGAACCAAAGTTCGTCTGCAGTGCACGTGTGTTCGTGTGTATGTCTCTTGTGTTGCGATGTAGTTCCCCGTGTATGAGGTGTTGGACGCGAAGGTTTAGGATATCCAGGTGTTCCGTTCCGGAGTCACTTCAGTCTACGTGTTGAAAGTGGAAGTCCAGAGTGGCTTGCTGTTCCTTTCTGCAGTTTCCTGTGTCTAGGTGTTTCACGCGAAAGTCCAGGGGTGTTTCAGAAGTTTATCGATTTGTATAAAAATACGTGATTACATGTAAAAAAAAAACTCTTTTCTTCTTTCCCTCTCGAAGTACGCTGCGAATTCACTGTATTTATTTCAGCTTTATTTTTCGCTGTAGAATTTTTCTTTTCAATAGACAATAGATGAATAGTAATATCATCTAAATTAATGTTTCTCAAAGATAATGAAGAATCTCGATACGTTCAAGACTAATGATAATGATTATGAAGGTCGATATGTAATTATTATAAATTTTATACATGAAAACTTTCAAAAATTAGTGAAATTCTGGCCAAAACATCTGAAACGTAGAAAAAGGATGCCAAGTACGTATAGCGGTTTACCAATACTTCACTTAGAAGAAGTTTTGAAATCTGTATTTGATTCCAAGTTTGGACCCATGAAAGATGTATCCCCTTGCATCATAAGTATATTAAATGGTTATTTCTTTGTGTAAATATGCGTCATTTAATTCCCTTGCAATAAGATTTAACGTATTAATCATATATCGCAACAAGTATTATTATCAGTGAAGAATTTCGTATCGAGTACTACCTTGCGGGGATGTGCAGAAAATCGTCCAAAATTATTTTCAGCCTATATGCACGCTACAGTGACAATTTCAAAAAATAGTAAGGCACTCCAAGATATATTTGATAGGTTCGTACCTATTAATTGGTTTTTTGAAAATGGTGCCCCATTGAAAAAATTCTAAGTATTTTATACCATCATACGTTGATTGTGTCATGAAGTTCTATTCCTCCCATTCTGTATATATATAACTATATACAGTACCCATATTTCTAGTAATTTTAATTTCAATATCGCGTTAAAGTCTCGAGACAATTCACCACCACGTAATTTCCGATAAGAAATTCTTCACCGATAACGATAGTCGTGCAATAGGCGATTAATACGTTAAATCTTATGTATTGCGATAAAAATAAATGACGCATATTTACCTAAACAAATAATCATTTAATACAGTTATAATGCGAGTTCGTACGTTTTTCATGGATTCAAATTTGCCGCCAAATACCGATTTCATCATTTTTCTTACACGAAGTACCTGAAATCCCTATAAGGAGCTGGCGCTCTTTTTTTACATGTCAGATGTTTTTGCCAGTATAAATTATTACATTAATTATTGTATTGTTCATATCCTAATTAGAGTACCTTATCGTCAAGAACGCCATTTATATCCATAGACGTCACGACGCTGCTTCGTGAACCTGAGGTTACAGACCTACTTTAGTTACGGTAGGACTTCGACGTCCCAGCACGAAAACCTTTAGGAATTGATCTAATCCTAGCGTGTTCCAAGGGTGTAGAAAAATACTAATTTTAAGGGTTAAATCGTACCGTCTTATGGATGCTACCATGTTCAATTTCTTTTGATAACATCACGACAGAATTTGGTATTAAACAATGTGCGTCATACGGTTTCTACCCTAGAGGTTTACATAGTGCGTAGGAATAACAATCCCTTGAAATTCTCTTTGAACTGTCGTGAACCATAGTTACCATGACTACGTCAAAAGGGAAACATAGCAGTCGTTGAGTTTTGACCAATAGGAATCTGGTCTCCTTTTCGGTCTCCAGTAGGATTTTGCGCCTCGCCTACTCTTCGGCCAATCGCCTTGCGTGTCCTGGAATTTCGATCGAACTTAGTTCCCGTTGTTGGACTACAGGCCGAATGAGTGGTGGTGATCAAAGCGCACTGTTCGAACAACCGTTGAGTGTGATAGACATTTTGCTGTTGGGAAAAAGGAAACAAAAAATTTTTTGTTGTTCCTGATGTTTGATTACTATCATTTATTATAATTGTTATTTGGTGAGGGACTGTGTGTGGTGTTTTTGGAACAGATTGAACGTATTTTAATAATTCACAAGAGTAACATTTAAATCTGCTAAAATGGAATCCTGCGGAATGAGCGCGATTAAATATATCTTATTTCTCTTCAATTTGATATTTGCGGTAGGTGCGAAATTATTTTTTTTGAAATTTATTGGATCGATTGATAATGTAAAGAAATGTATTTTTCGACTTGGCAAATTTATAATTAGTCTATAAATTTAGGTCATAGTGCTTTATGTAATTAAAACTAAATAATTTACCCTACTGATTTTTGATTTTCACAATTAATATTGAAAAAAATTTATTTTTCGTGAAAATATTAATTTTTATGTCTGTTGTAACCCATTACGAGGTATCGATTTTTTTAGACATTCTACATCCAATCGCTAATACGATAATATTTATTTATACAAATTTGTCAATCCAATTCAATTAATTAAATGCCATAACGACCATTTTGTCATGTAATCACATTAAGGCGATTTAGATGAAATATCTTATTATCGAAATTCCTTTAGATATCGGGAATTGGAATAATAGTGGCAGGAGCCATAGTCTTGGCGGACGTGGGTGAGTTCAGCCATTTCTTAGAGGGAAGGATAATAGCACCACCGATAGTACTGATAGTGGCAGGCGCTATCGTTTTTGTCATAGCCTTTCTAGGCTGCTACGGAGCAGTAAAAGAAAATTACAATATGCTGATTGCAGTAAGTAGAATATTTCTACATTTCCTACTTAAAAAACTTTTAGATTTTAATTATAATTTAGAAATTTTAATCGAGCCATAAACTTTTATCAAATTTAAAAAATTTATCTATTCTTATCCCAAGCTGTACAAGTTCAATTTGAATAATTCTTGCTAAGCCTCGTACGAGGCTAGTACCACATTTCTACAATTTACATAGATTAGGATTTAAACAATTATCTTCCATTGTTCAACAATAGTTCGCCGTAGCACTATTGGTTATCTTCGTGATCGAGCTCGCCGTAGGAATTGCAGCCGCTGTCTTTAAAAATGACTTCAGCATGGTCATGAAGGATAGCTTGAAAACTTCCATGATGAATTATACAGAAGCTGATAAAATGGCTTGGGAGAATGTTCAAAAAAAGGTATTATCAATGTGGTCAAATTAATATTTAAAAAATTTGCATTAATTTCCATTGCAAATCCAAAGGCACCACTTGCTAACTACCAATTGTGAAAATTTGCCAATAGTATTTTTGTATAATATTGCTCTTAAAATACTTTCTATAAGAATAACTGGAGGCACATAAAATATTTTGGTTTTGAACAAAAATGTTTTCATGTATTTTCAATCTCAGTCATAGACAAGGGTAGTTGTATCATTTACTAATATGCATTGCGCCTATAACAATGCAACCCGTTATTCACGCGCGTCAGCGCACCAAAGAATTGCCTACCCTATACCTACTACTGGAGTCAATGAAATTTGTTGCTAAAAATTCTACAGCTGTTCAGTTTAAAAATATCTAATAGTTCATTTAATAATTTATGTCTATTACTTAGTTTACTAATTGCAAAAAAATTTGTCATTGCGCAGCTTGAGTGTTGCGGCATTGATAATTCAAATGATTGGATCACAGCGAAAGGGGCAATAGATAATAAACTGCCTGATTCCTGTTGCAAAAATTTGCCAGCAGGAAGTACCTGTCGCACGAATGACGTTAATATGCTGTACAAGAAGGGATGTTTTGCCGAATTAGAACTTCGTGTTCAAAACGGTGCAAAAGTTTTGATCGGTGTCGGAATTGGCATTGCTTTTGTAGAGGTTTGCAGCAAATGACAGTCAATTGAAAATTCGATAAGATTCATATTATTAATATTTTGCACGAATTTCTTCTTTTAGATTGCTGGGATCATATTGGCGTGTTATCTGGCGCAAGCGATAAAGAGGGAAGGTGGCAAGTAAAATGTGTTTTGATGACTTTATTTCTGGTACCCATTTTCCGACAAAAAAATGTTCGATACAGTTTGTTTTGCTTTGGTAAATTGTCGTTTGTTTTTGTTTTTTTAATTCGTCGCAGGAAAATATTTGAGTCATAATATTTTCGGTACATTGAACATTTCTTTAAACCCGTCCAAGGATTCCAAAAGGAATCGAATTTTTTTAATGCAAAATTCTCATTAAATAACTTTTATATTTTCATCGAAAATAAGTTCATTTCGTATAAGTGTCATTTCTCAGCCATCTTTCATTATCGAAATCATCTTCACCCGGAATCACACAAGGTACTCTATATATCTATACATCCTTTAGATAGTAGTGGGCAAAATCAATAAAAAGGAATAATAAGAAATAACATTGACAAATATTTCCCTTACTCGCTGAATGACATACAATTCATACAATTCAATTTTTATAACGCACTCTTGTATGAGCTTCGATTTTTTGTCTTTGTTCCTTGTCTCCCGGGACAAAGAATAAATAAAGATATTCGATATCTCAATTAATCAGAATAGAAACTCCTATTAAAAAATTCATATTGACACTGTGTGCCTTATGTGTGTTGCATTAATCAATAATTAATCAAACGCTTATATCGTGTCACAAGTAGGTGTTAATTAACGAGGAATCCCACGTGGAATCTTTTGTTCGTATAAATATAAGGGAAATTGCATTGTCCCCTAATTATTTTGCCAGGATAATTAATATAATTATCTTAATACGATGTACTATGAATAATAATCGTAATTATAATTCTAGAATCCCGTGCTTAATCTTATAATCGTAATTAACCATAATTATTAACCCATCGAGAATTCGCATAACCTAAGAACAATTACACAATATCATATACAGTATTAATTAACAAAACTAATACACCTATTTCTTTAATTGATTATTTATCAATATTTATTTATCGACAAGATAAACATTCATGTCGCTAAACAATTTTTTATCATCTTATCATTCATAAATTTCCCTTCAGTGATAACCACATGGTATGTACTACAGTACGGTATAATGAAATATATATATATAAAATATATATGTATATAACACACAAGACGACCAAAAAAAGATTGTGCGAACGTGCACTTTGGTATTTAAAATAAATTAAATAAAAAAAAATATGAAAAATTACAAATACGTGACGCATAATAAACTGAGCATGTGCATGCAGAACGTATTGTTACTATAAAAAAAAAAAGTTTTCATTAAACAATCTTCCGATACAGTGCAGAAACAATACTTAAGAGATCATAAAGCAAAGGAAGATTATATATGAAATATCGAAACCTTAGTATAATATCCGTATTTAATATACGCTTTGATAATTTACCATCGCTATTACCAAAATCCAATGATTGTTCTCTCGTGTATCTAAAGTATGTCACATTATAGTTATAGGTGTATTACGTAACTTTCGTCGATAACAATAAGCGTTAATAAACTTCGCAATTACGACTTTTGACAGTCGTTCATTATGGGCCTATACTATGCGAATTATATTTACTATTATTAATATAGCTAGCATGTAATCTATCCAGATCTTCACTTATTGATTTATACGTATCAGCCTAAGATTTCGTTACCTTTCTCATACGTATAATTTTCTTGGATGCTCCAAGGCTTTACTGTGCTGTAAGATAAATCTGTAACGCAATAGAAAATTATAATTAAATAAAGTTTCTTGCCGATCGTACACTGACTTGTTCACTGTCACGTCACTTGAATCGTGAATCAGTGTGTGATGAAAATGTTTTTAACTTTTATAGAAAAAATTTACCTTCTGTCATAACGTAACTGGGCAGGTGCGTTAAGATAATTCTCATGGCGACTTCTATAATTTAAAATTATCGGCCTTTGGGTAGAATGACGTACATAAGTATTAGGTGGTGTTTGATGATTTCTAGCGATCGAATTGTTCTTCACATTTTCGTTTGGTTCCTCTTCCGGTTTATGTATTCGTGCAAGAGGATTTTGAACCCTTGGAATTTCCGTGTTGTTATTTGTCAAGTCCGTTGTCAAGTCCTTATCGGAATTTTGAAGTGCGCGGATTAAGATGCATGATAACACCATTGTGATTATCTGAAAAATTAAAAGCGACAATTGTATAATTTTTATTGCACTTCGTGTCTGTAAATTCGTGATGGACGTGAAAAATATTTTTTTTTTTTAAGCAATAAAAACTTTTATCACTATCTTCGCCAAAATGTTATTGCTCGTTATAAAGTTTAGGTAACGTATCGATGTAATTGTCGACGACGTTTATATATGTACGAATATAACGTTCATCGATTAGCACAGTTTAAAAAAATAGTTATCGGATAAATTATCTTCTTATAATAATATAGTTACTTTACCTTGATTATACCTAATACTATTAGCACTATAGACAGCAACCAAATGAAGTTGTTCATAAGACTTGTTAAAGTTTTATAACATCCAGGGAAATTAACATCCGTAGCTTCGCAAGTGCTATTGGAGTTACAGCATGAACCAGGTATGTTTCCCAAAAGTGTAATCCAGTCATCGGGTCCATTGATGCCACAACATGATAACTGAAAAATGATTGTCAAAGTATGATTATTCGTACAGAAGAAAATTTACCCAATTTTTTTTTTCATATACAATTTTGACTTGATTTTAAATATTAACTTGAATGGTTGAACTTTGAAAATATTTACGTCGGATTGAAGTAAGTCTACAGATGCAGCGTTATAGCTATAATTGCTCATACGCTCTTCCAATGCTTTGTACGTTGCTGCTGCTGCAAAATTAATCGTAGTTGCTCCGACTCCTGCTAGCGTAATGGTGAGGAGAAATTCTCCAAAGAGCAGAACGCTGAACTGTAAAAGAAATAAATGTTATTAAAATTTCTATAAAAGTCATCGATTTAGTCTAGTGACATAATCGGGGATTATAATCAAAGACCTAAATAATCTGATACGATCTAGTGCGAATAAATTGGCGGATGTGAGAGAGTGATATCGATTAGTTGAAAGATTAATTCTCACTGATAGATTGTATTTGATGAATCATGATTTTCACTCAAATGATCCAAATGTATTTCTTCACTAGATTAAAATAATATTTGCGAAACGAAACGTCTAATGTATAATGGTAATGCTCTCGGAACGAATTTTTATTGAGTCCTGGTCGAGGTGCTCGAATCTGCCGCGGAGAGATAGTCTTGACGCATCGAGTTGCCCGGCAGAGCAGAGTACCGGAGAGTACGGACAGGTTGCCACAGATCGGTAGAAATCCGGATGAGATACAGGCGCCCCGCTGGAGAGAGACAGAGGGCTGTAGAGCGGGCGGAGATAGAGTTTTGCTATGGTTAAGGGCAGGGGAGGAACCCCCTAACCCGAGTTAAGAGTGGAGGATCTTCAAAAGTGCCGTACCGATTGACTAAGGATTGCTCTCGATTTGGTTTAAAGGGACGACCCGAGGGAAAGAATAAAAGTAATCGGCTATAAGGATCTTGGCCAATCAAAATGATTAGTTCCTGAATTTGACTATCGTCGAAGCAGTCTCTCTTGGGACACCGATGGAGGTGCCTCGAGCTGCCTGCCGCTCCCGTGCTGTCTGTTGATAGTTCTTCTAACTGTGTTTCCTATATGGTATACAAAGTTCTCGCGTTGTTCTCGCAATATCCAGAAAGTTCTATCGATTTTCTCCGCGTGTTTCGAAGGTGCAGTGCTGTGTCTAGTGCAGTGCGCCCCCTGAGGGTCCCCTGGTTGCAGTTCTCGGCCTTCACGATTTAACTGAACCAGCTCCGGTGAGGACTTCTAATGTATTATTCCGTCCCCGTCGAGGGATTTCGATTTTATAGCTCCGATTCGTTCTGCTACGGTCTCGATCAATTGATCTCTGTTTCCGGCACTATTTACCTGACGCTTCCTCCAAGACTCTCTACCTCAACCTAGCAGCCTGAGCGCCCGTGCATTTCCGTGACCGTTCACTCCCGTTTGTGCATCCAGTTGCGTTTGCTGATTTTACTCAACCCCGAAGATCAATGCCTACAGTTGCGTTTCTCGATTTTACACATCCCCAAAAATCGACAAGACCCGGTTAAGCTATCTTCTCTTCTGATAAGATCCGTCAGAGCTCTTGTTCTGCGGAGTATAGACTGTCCCGCCTCAAATCACAGATTATCGTCGGTTCCCGGTTGAAAAATAATTGGCTGCTGCCCCCCTGGCGTGCGGATGCAGAGACTAAGGGTGGACGGCCCAAGGTGACGTAGGTCAGTTCTCGAATTTTCGTTATCAATGTCGAGTCAATAAAATACGTTACAGGATATATCATGTTCGGAAAATTAGTACGTTCATGATATATCTGCATATATTAATTTATTATATTTGTCACATACCGTGATGATACCATTAAGGTAGTCTTGTGATACCGAAATCACACCCAGCCAGCCAATGAGAATAAGAGAGACGAATCCAAACCATAGAACAATGACCGGCTTGTCCAAGTAATAATCCAAATATTCTTCGTGGACGAATAATATTATTTTTACCCTAATTGTCGTGAGAAATGTCAAAACTGCGATAAGCTGAAAAAAAATAATTTAGTAAAACACCAATCACTTCTTATCACAATCATAACGAAGTGTACAGTGTCTATTTTGATTTTCATATATGTTAAGAATAAATGTTGTATTAACCACTGTTCATTTGATTTCTAAAAAAATAATATAATTGTACGATGATTCTGCTTACAATCAAAAGAATGTCCAAGAAAATATGGATGATCTTCAGATATATCTTTACTTTGTTCCTGGTCTTCTTTGTGGACGTCATCTTATGTCCCACTTCACTAGTCAATCACGTTTGATCGGATGAGCGGCTACAGGCAGCACAAGTTACTCGATGTGTTCAAAGCTCTCAAGACTGATTACGACGTTGATCACAAAGAAATTTCATTCGTCAACGAAGGCTTTAAGAGACATAGATAAGTAACGGTATATTCAGACTTCCCCGAATGTCTAATCGCCATCATCAATATCACGACGTTCGCGATTGTTGTTATCACGAAAGTTATTCATTATTGTTGTTCTGATCACAACACATTCAATCAGCTTGAATATATTCGTTTACATGTATGACACTTCCTTATCGACAAGTAGGGGTCTTATAGTTATCATTAACGGAAATAGATAAAAGGAAATCCGATTTTGAATTTATTATTATTTGTAATTAGTCATCCGTGAATAATTCGGCTTGTGAAAGTCTGAATTAATTTGATAGAAAGATATAACGGTTGTGATAAAGTAAAATTTTTAAAATACAATCATTGTAGTTCGGATGTGATTAACGATTGTTGGTAACTTAAAAATTTTATTCTAGCATAAGTTACCTTTTGAGTGACAAATTTTGCTTTTTTGCTTACCGAGGTAAGAGATAATCATGAATTTCAGTAATTTACTTTGATGAGAATACAGACATCGATTTTAAAGGATATGATATTATTGTGATCAACTGATCATTATTTCATTAATTTTAAGTATATATCAAATTGATTTCATGTTCCACTATACTATTGCTATCGGGTTCTAAGATTTTCTGATTTTTCTTTATAATGCTTCAGGTATCATTTTCGAAAAATAATAATCAGGTAGGTCATTTTTGATAACGTTCGATTTATTATTCATGCGCATTTTAAGCGACCTTAAATAGAATTTAAACTGAGTGTTCATCAAATATTTGCGAGCTTGTTGTCAGAGTTCATAATCAAAATCAATATGCTCCAATTTCTTAAGATGAATAATGTCGTCTCTATATTGTCTTTAAAAAAAACAGAATCAAAAATGCGAAACTGCGATACTATACTAATCCGTTCTGCTGCAAATAAGATAGGCCTTGCAATTGCTTTATCATGGAATCAAAGCCCAACGATCTTATCAATTTATAGAAAGCGAACAAGGGCAATCAGAAACTTCAGTATAAACAGATTTCTAGTAATTATATACTTTTATTAATTCAGTAGGAATATTTAACCTAAGTGAATCCGCTTAATATATACTTATGTAACTACTATACTTAAGTGTATATATATTTTTTATAATTTGCAAGCTATATATATATATATGTATATATAATTTGCAAAACTAAGGTTCACATTTATCTTACAGATGGTTAATGGTCATGATTCTTGGTTGACAAGATGTATGTGAAATGTTGTAATCAAGAAAAGTTGCAAACTTTTTGCAATGGTAATCATCTTAATTAAGTCGACATTTTCTTGCGCAAGGTACATCAAGACGTTGGAAAACAGAAGGCTGTATTTATCTTCTAATGGAATAATAAATGATCATCGGTTGATCATGATCGATGAGATGCACATAAAGTTCTTCGATGAAGATACGAAGTTTGAGTTAATGCGGAAGGGACTTTTTGAGATTTACAATAAAAATAATTTATTGCTCACGTTTAATAAATAAAGTGAGTAGTGAACATTCTAAGAAATATGTAATGGTTAGTTCACACTATATACTAAATTATGTGCATTATTTTTCTTATTTAATATTATTAAAAATATTTCTGCCACAAGAATAAGTTTCATAATTATTCACAATTTTTACCAATTTAATATCTTGCTACAGTCCCGAGTGGTCCCAGCATGCGCAGCCATCTATTAATCATTGATTGTACTTACCATACGCTTCCTTACCGAGCAGAAACTGATTGTTATATATTTTATGCATCAGAGAAGAAAGTGTAGATATCTTTAGAATCTGTAACGGAACGTTAAATATAAATTATGATCAATGTACAAATATATTTTTATACAAATTCTTCATCATTAAAAAATAATAATTTACACATTATATAATAAAACACGAAATGCCGGCAATACACAACAAGGTTCCGTGGTGTAGCGGTTATCACGTCTGCTTTACACGCAGAAGGTCGCCAGTTCGATCCCGGCCGGAACCACATTAATTTTGTATTTGTATTATTTGTATTTACAGCGAATAAACCAAATACTAAAACATTATTAACAAGAACAACAATATTCAAGAACAAAAGGAAGCAAACATTTGTTGAAACAAAACAATAAACCATACAATAATCTAACGGCGTATGTTATCGCAACAATAAAGAGTTCCAATCGAACATAAACAATAGGATTGAAAAGTGTTTACAACGAAGCCCCGACATCTGCATAAGTCTAATCCAAGTCCAACAATAGGACGAGCACTTTGAATACCGACAAAGTTCCAATAGGAACCGTTCGCATGCAATTAGGTTTTCGGTCGCCTTTGATGTGCGCGATATACCTGTAGTGTGTTAATGAAAATAAAAACTAAAATTCCCAGGAATGTGCCAATGTATTTCTCGCGGGAATTTTGTTGGCCTCCGAAGAAATGCGACAGGAAACGGATATTGATATTCATGGTGCGCAGTCACATTCGTCTTAGCAAGTCTACCAGCCTGGCTTATGCTCCTCGTGTGCACTGGACTTCATATTCCTACCACTCTTCCATTCACTGTTTCTCGACCATCTGGTCTTCCACCTGCGTCTCAGTCCCGACAACTGTTCCGTTTCTTTAGCAACTACATACAACGAGAGCAAGGTCCGGTTTTAACGGGCTTAGTGCGCTGTCAGTGATGTCCCTTCCTTGGCAGGATCTTGCCCTCGGATCCTGAATCGCGAGTCACAAAGGATACTGGCTTTTTATGCACTTACAGATAACGACTGTCTCTTATATATCGCATTCATTTTACTTATCTTTTTTTCCTTCTCTTTTCTTATATCGTTATCCTTATATCTCCAAATCATTCATTGCCCATACAAAACTTTGGGCATTGACAAAAACCAATATAATATATGAAAATTACACATTGACAAATGTTTGATCATTACTTATTGGATACTGATTGATCGGTAATAAAATTATTTATTGATCTTTTACCGGTAGGAAAGATTGTTCATTATGTCACTACGATTTTGGAATTGATTATTCCTATGCATCACGATGAGCGAAAGCTTCTTTAATAATTTTGAATATAAATCAAATGCTATATTTGATGTTTGCGTTTAAGGATTATTTTTAAGTCTATTTTTTATTATAAAAAATATTCTTATCACAGCAAGCTTGTCTCTTAGCGAATCGTGCGGGTAGTCGCTGGATGAACAATAAAGGACTTGGCATTGAAATTGATCGTAAAAAATATATTTTTTTGCCTCCTCTTGAGCTTAAGCAAATCCTTGACGGGATTGTATACAAATTGCAAGGATTTGTCCAAGAATTGAAGACTGAAGGGGATAATGCGGATTGGAAAAATAAAAAGGAACATGACGTGCCCATGGAAGTGGATGTTGAACTCACGAAATACCTGAGTGGCAAAAGAATGTAGACATATACAAAAGAGGGATGCTGGCGAAATGACGAAAAAACTCTAATTGTAAGACGAAGATTCTCGAGTCTGCATCTAACTCGCCTCGATGAAACCTGGCAAGAGGTAAAAGGTAGGTCAAGTATGATGAGAATACTTTGAGACACCTTCTTGCTGAAGAACACTCAAAAACCTCCGTTTCATCCAGGAAGCAACTAAGGTTGCCAGTTTCTGTACTTTCCAGCTTTTCATGAAATATTACTTTGCGCGCAGTTCCATGCAATATTCTAGAAATTTCCTGACAACTCCGAGACACTGGTACCTTAATGCATAGTAAATGACCAAGACCAAGATGACGACGACGTATGAATCTCCACTCTGAGCGTAAAGATACAAAAAAAATTACGATTTCCAAAAACTTCAATGAAATACCTTATATTTGCGAAAAAAAAACATCCTATGTCGATTTTTCAAAAATCTACATTTTCCATTCATCCGAAATATTTTTGAAAAACCATACAGTATAGTTACCTAAAATATTTGTACTCCCAAAAAATGAGATTACTCCTAGTTCCTTCAATCGATCGAATCGACAAAACTCTTATGCTTCTCATGACTGCAGGTGGCACGGTGGTAGTCATTCGGTAAGTTATAGCTGGGTCGTAGGAGCGGAATGATTGGCCAGAAATTCTCATGAATAAAAGGCACCTTGATCGATCCACCTCCCGCGTGGAGCGATCAGTTTCATCGATGGACGTATGTACACTCACCCTATTGCGACCCCATCGGAAATCGACGATCCCTTCGATAGAACTGGACGTCCGATCCAGCAGACAAGCAACGTCGATTCACAATCAGTCCTTGTGGAACACGAAGAGCCAACCCTCTAAGTGTTCTATCTACTTCAGAGAGAGAGAGAGAGAGAGAGAGAGAGAGAGAGAGAGACCTTTTCACTCTTTTACTCTTAGACCCTCTCACCTGTCCCTTTCGATCGATTCTACATCAGACCGTGGCCCTTTCCTTTTATTCCTAGAATCACGGCACGTACCGTTCTTTACTGTTACGCTTCACTGGCTAAATCGACGGCTGACTGACGTACGAGACTTTTCTACTACTATATGCATTCTTATACCAGTAAGTTTATCCCCCATTAATTTCTTGAGAATACCAGTCTGAGTCAGAGATAAAAAGTGTATTCATTTTGAAAAACATTAAAATTTAAATAAGCGCGGGAAACTTTTGTCGTCGCACCGCGTGAAGGATAGCGGGCGAATTAAAAATTGTTCTAATGTAAACGACGTACCGTACGTCGGTAAATTAGAGCGTAAGGCAGACTAGAGGTACAAAAAAGAAGGTAAGCAGTGCAGTGGTGTACACTGGTGGTGGGAGGGAAAAAGAAGTCAACGCAGCTGTGTAGGAAGTTTATTTACGTTCTTACGTATCGCGTGAAATATTTCTAACGGTAGTTCGGCTGCTCATCGCGAAGTCGAACTCGAAGTGAAGACAAGTGGCAAAAGCGGTGCAACGACGCAGCGAAATAACCAGAGCCTGCATGCGGCTTTGATACTCGGAGAAGGAAAAATCGATCGGTCTGCATAGTATGCGATTGCAGCCGAGCCTTACCGAAGAGGTTTAGTCGAGCCGAATCTGAACTCTGAAATAAACTTGAAGCATGCTAGAAAAAGATCCAAACTTAAATTTAAGAATAATAGTGTTACACATTAGCGCAATTTCATGACTGTTGACTCAAACAAGTTTCTAATTGATTTTAGTGTTATGTTTGTTAATTCATTTACACGCGATAGATTCTCTTTAACCTATCCAAAGCTTTGGCTGATCGATCGATGAGAAATACGACATTCCTTTTATGTGTTTGACATAACCTATAAGTTTGGAGTTTCCTTTTGGTTACGTAGTACGAAATAATTTGACTCACTGGTTCTAAGTAGAACGCGGAACTGCATGGTAAATATGGAATGCGCGCGACAAACGGATTTGCGCGATGTTCGAGGTTGATACTGATGTATTCGGGTCGTCGAACGGGAAATGAATGAGAAACGTGGAAAATGACTGGACGGTTATCATGATAATGATTAGTCAAATTTTTCATTTTATTGTATCCTTCGGGATTGTTTCTACTAATTACTGAATACCTGCTCTCTTCTTTCACGCATTCTCCTGCATCAGCTGTGGAATAGTGCGGACTCTACGGGTGGCTCACGGCTTAAGGCAAGAGTACAGTGAAGTACATAACTGTTCTTGGCCCCGTGCTGATACGTAATTAAAATTTAATCAAACTTATCATACTAATTGAATCACTTAAAAGTATAAAATATACAAATGTCAGAAGAGTGGGTAAGACCAAGATGTACGAATTATTATAATGAAATAAATCTCAGGTATATTATTTTTTTTCTAAGCACATTACAGAAGTGCTCCAAAAATTAGACTGCTACGGATACCCCAATTCAATTCTCTTTCGTTCCGATTGTATTTCATAGATGAGAAAGTCTTTTCAAATTTGTATCCTAACGATAATACCCGGGCTCTTTTCTGTGACGGTACGCTACTGGTTACGGTGGGGGCGACCAAACCAGCTCGGCTCGAGTCGGAAAGGAGAACCGCGTGTTTCCCGTCTCTGTCTTCAGTTGAGTTTGAGCTCGGCGAGCGGCCGCTCTGCTCCGCTCTATGCTAGAGATATCCGTCGCGACGCGCTACTTGGCTGCTCGGTTGTCGGTTAGTTCGCCAGTTTTATATCTGCGTTTCTTCGTGTTTCTAATACGTCAAAATATTGCAAGAGAACTACGCGTAGGTACAATCATAGTCGCGAATATCGTATTATTAATTGTTATGGTAAAACCAGGAACAAAAACAGAGTAAACTTTTCCTTCCCGTAGGATAGTATTTTAGCACAGGGGGTGATAATGATAACAAACGACCAGGAAGGACGTGCATAAAAATGGTAGGGGCTAAGAAGTTTCTGGTTACACAGTTATAAATCAAAATCGTCTTTTCCGTTTGCTAATCAAATGTCAAATGATCGGTTTTCAGTCGCATTGAAGCAAAGGATCTTGAATCATCCTCCCAATCGTTCGACACGATTGAATTGTGAAACTATTAATTAGGTTATCAGGTTACAAATATTTTAAGTAGTACATTACAAGTATTATATTATTTTTTTCAAATTTTATTCGCCGTGTCAAAATAATCTAATGCAATATCAGGACATAGAATTAATTTGATCAATTATAACCAAAAAATTGACAATACTAATACGCGAAACATCGTCTAGTCCTTTATGGCTGTTTCCACAAAATTTATTCTACGATTATTTAAATCAAGCAGCAACGTATTACTGAATTACAGTCACAAGATTCGTGCGTTGAAAACCTCTTCGGAATCACATAAATCTAGAACGATAAGAAAGCGAGAGCGACTATGAATGTGCTATGCGCAGGTTTTATATCGGTGAAAAACTGGATTCTCGTGAAGATGGTGTAAATCGTGCGGAATTATCGGCAGTCCAAGAATCTCTTGGAAACAATCGGTGAATCGGTGATCGTGTGATACTCGTGAACGCGGTGGTTATTGGTGCTTGGTGGTTGTACAGTTGGGAGTCGGTCGTCCGGTGGCACCTGGGTCTCGTCTCCATCGGGTTCCTCCTCATGCTGGGCGTATTGAAGCGGCGCTGGAAGCCATCGAAACGGTGAGTTTTTCAAATTTACGTCGCACCCTGCACCTTATCCTGTTCAACTCTATTTAATTTATATATATTCAATGATTTCAATTGACCTTCAATTATTTGCTTACCTACTTGCTACGTGAGATTCTTGAATTTAAAGAAATCGTACAAGACAGATATAATTGACAATTTGTATCTATATACAAATAATTTCACATACGCAATAAACATACGTACTGTATCTACGATAACAGGATAATTACCGATTGCAAGTTAGAGTACAAAAGTATCGTAGAGAAAGTACCAATGCCCTTTGACTCTGGCTCATCTATATGTATACAACCTTTAACTCTGCATGTCTTAAAGGCCGAAAGTTCTTCATGCAATTTCGTAACGTAACCCCTATAACAGTTCTGCCATAGCTCAGAACGACAAAAGATATATCTCACGTACCAGAGAACCCCTAAGCATGCTGTACAATATAAATTACGTAACGATTCTCCAGGGTGTACATATAGTCAATAACAGAGTTTGATGATTCCCCTGGCGCGAATTTCAATTCCAAGCACAAACTGATTTACGTATGTTAATTAATTTTGACAGCGGTTTCGAAATTCGTGCACAAGTTTTCTAATTAACGCTTTACAGCTGTAGGCCTATCGACTTAAGAGACACTAATAAAATAAGATCGCAGGGGACTTGTAGCTGGCTGCCGGTAAGTTCGATCTGCAAGGTCGGTGGCCTCGACGAGTAAGGAAGACGCAAGTTCACCGGGAAGTCGTTGAAAGAGGAACTTGAAGTAGGGAACAATCGTGACGGAAGAAGCGTAAGCACGTTACATGCTCTGGCCATTGTAACGAGGTTCAAGTCGGTAAGGCAAGACCGAGGGGTGGGTTACCTGCCCGCATCTGGGTACGAACATAATTGCCGAGAATTCCATTGTTCTCGAAGGGGTTGCCGAGAGAGAACTAGTTACAGTCACATTGGACTCTTTTTTTTTTTGTTTAACCGGGTCTTCCACCCTCGTAGAGTAAGTAGTTCCACCCGAAGGAGTTGCCAGGAGCAGCCAATTAATTCTAACGAAAATAACGGAACGCGGAGAGGGCATGAGAACGAATGAAGTCTTAAGGTCTACCGGGTGTACCTACCGTAAATGAATAAATGATCGATGTTAGTATACGCTGTTTAATTAAACGCGGTTAACGGATATTAGCAGTCGTGGAACTTGAGTTGACCTAAGTTTAGACGTTTTGTGTGTGTGTATATATATATGTATATATATATATATATATATATATGCGACGAGCATTAAAGGCGATTAAAGATGGCCTGTGGTTTCTTCATTTAATTGAGGTTAGGTTGCTGTTTTAGGATATTTATTACGATTGTATATATTCTGTTGGTTCTTATTGGCATTCGGGCGCGACTGAGGTTGAGCTATTTGATATGCGTTGACCTACTGAGAAAATAACATTCGTCGCTAAGAGTGTATTCTGGCGATGTTCCTCATTTGAAAAAGCCCGGGACGTTACGGCGCACCTGGCTGCGATGACTAACTTAAGGTTTAGGACGCACAGCTTAGCACACTTTCCCAATAGACTTACGTGAAACTTCCGTGTATTTGGATATGTTGGAATAGCTTGCCTTAAGAAAAATGGTGTAAAAATATAGGAATAAATTTACTTCTCTCTCACCACGGGTACCGTAATCACGTGTATGCACTCAACCCTGATTACTATTACGAGTGCATAAGGAGGAAGGAGTTCCTTCGAAAAAGTTTCTCACAAGCGAGACGACGCCGTAGATGGAGGAGATCAGCGCGTAAATTGGTCGTAAATATTTTCCCACTGGCAGTACGGCACGTTTTAGATGAATTTAATTGCCTTTTGTCTCGCGTGTTAATAGACTTCCTGCGCGCAGCCAGCACGCGCACCTACGTACGTTACGTTACGCTCATCGAGTAAAATTGGCGGGAGTAAATTGAATTTAAAAATTTTTATTTATCACGGGAATGTCTTACTTTACCTTTGTCAATGACGATCGATGATACCAATGATAAATGATCATCAGATACACAGAAGGTCAACCAAGTGATGAACTCCTACAATGGGGCGCTGTATTCCAGCACGGCAGCAACGATTAATAACAGTGCGGTACATAAATGATCGAGCGACGATATCGATCGATCGATCGACCGCAACCAACAAGGACACTTAAGAGCCAGGGTACCGCAAGCATCTTTTTTTTCCCTATGGCGCTTAACGTAAGATCGTTACACCTTCCTGTCTACTGTTTTTTATGGACTTTTTCAGTTACCAAGGTTCAATCTCTGCACTTTGGGCATTTAGATTGTTCATATGACTCATTTGATTGTTTTTTTTTTTTTTGGTAATTGTGAAAGAATGCGATAGTTTTTCAAGGTCTCCGTAGACCTTGATTTTTGTTCTGTTCGGCACGAGAATCAAGACAGCATCCATATATTTGAAGATCGTCACTTAATACCGATCTTTAGACAAATTGTGGAAAATAATTTTTTTCTAAATTTTTGCAACTTTTTATTATTTGAAATTTAAGTGAAAGTTATGGAAATTATAAATTGGAAGGTTTCTCTGTGCGATTTTAAATATTAATATTTCTGATATTGATCTTTTAAGAAATTAGAAGTTCGATGAATTTTTATAATAATGTAGGATAACGCAAGGAAAAAGTTCAAAATTGAAAAGACGAACAGAGGTCTCCTGTAGAATTTGCACGGGCCGTGCAAAACCCTCCTGAGAAAGTTAGCTCGTATATTCTCTGGAACGTTTGATTGTACGATTACGTCGGTGAATCAGATCGAACGAGGGATCCGAAGTAAACGCATTGTTCCCGGCAGCCATTAAAAACAACTGTCCACATATCTTTTCATTTTATTTCTATTCGTCGACTCCATCCTCCGCACAATTATTTTCGTGAATTTCGCATTTTCATCGTAAATCGTCTTTTTTTATCACCTGGCATAATTTTGACAGCCAGGCCACCCATAATTCAACCAGTATTACGAGTTCAGTCCGAAAGGTTTAATTCGCGAATGAAAATTCGCTAACTATTATCAGTCCTTGAGAATCGCAACAGCAACTCAAGTTCTGCAACACTCGAACCGTGAATGTTGGCCCCCCGCTATATTTTGGTCGGTTAACTTAGACTTTTTTATGAATGGCCAAAGACTGTACCTCCGATTGCCAAATTCTGCACATGAATGAAAGGACACTGCGAATGAGTCTGGAAATCTTATACCTGGTGTGCAACGTTGCAATCGACTGGTCATTCGAACCTTTTGAATCGCAAGAGTCGGCATTACGATTGGCAACGTCGTTCGACGAACTTTCGCCGTCGCCCTTTACGCTCCGCGATTTCTTCGTAATCCTGTAACTATCGTCTCTCCTCGTCTCTCCTCTTTTTTCTCCATTTCTTCCTCGCTCATACTCCCACAAGAAATATCTCTAATCATCAATTATCTCTTACGAGCATTCAGAACGAACCAGACTCCAACTCCTACATTCGCATCTCTCCCGGTCTTTTTTTATTGCACCGCGCGGAGAAACCTGCGCCTTCTGCATTGGCTAAATTTAAATGTCAATAGTATCTAAGAAATTAAGCGGCTCGAGTCCGGTTAATAAATCTCTATGGTAATACGTAGATACGTATATACCATCCATGTAATAACTTTAATCTGGGATTATAAAGAATTTCTCAAAAATCGTTTTCATTCGCATATCCCATATTACGTATTTTCTGTTATTCATATGAAAAATGTATTCTTCGTTCAATCGTCAAAAGTACCTCGTTATTTTTCCTAGTAACACAGGAAATGTCCGAGGGCGAATTAAAGAAGCCTTTCAGGACTGTTCGTGAGAAATGCCGGCATGTCCGATTCGATCGAATTCCATGGAGCAAACATAACTCGACCAGCAATATATATATATATATATATATATATATATATATATACTGCTCTGATGGCCTTTCGCCACTGTTATAACGTCTATACCATCCTGACTCCGTAGACCTTCTCAGGATCTGTTGAGCCGTATCGACACCACCAAAGCGATTCGCTATTCTCTCTTCCATAAAGCCTTTCATCATCTTCAATTCCTTTCTCACTTTTCCCGATGCCATCCACGGTTTCGCCCGGCGTTCCTCGACCACCGAGAAAAATGACAACGTTGACTGTACCTATATCCATCTATACATGTATACCAGTACCTACGCCTATACTCCCTTTACCATCCAGTCCCTTTACTTTCAAGTCTAGAACGACAGCCTTGTAGCCTGACCCCATCCCGGCCATCCACCGCCTCCTTGCGGCAAACTGAATTATTACTGCAATGCAGGTGCAGGTGCAACGTTGCCCTGTCCTCTGGCAAACGTTTTTACAAGGCACCTTCAAGGAGTTTATATACACGTAATCTTCTATCAGGGCTTTTCTTTACTCGGGTAAATTTATATATTCGTATTCATTTGGAATGTTTTCGTCGACTTTAGGACAATTTGCGAGTACTTTTTTCAGGTTAGGTTAATGCGTGTTTTATTTTAGGGAATTTTTTTAGTGGTTGGGTACGATTTTTTTTTCCATCACCGTACGGCGTTACTCACCCGTCATGTATCTCTTTTCATTGAATGTGTCGGACGCTAGATAGTGTTTCCTATATAACAAAGCGCGCCTTTTTCAAACGATTCGATATGCTGCCACGCCGGTGATCGCCGGGAGGCTGTTTGTTCGACAGCTAGACTTTGATAATAATACAATATAGTCTTTATTATCTGGATATGAGGACGGGCCGTGAAATAAGGTCTAGGAATCTAGGACACATGTCCCATAACGTGTACGATCGTATAAATTTGATTTCTACTGGCGTAAGATAAAACATTGTTGCTGATATCAAATGAATGTTAATGAAAAATTTGTATCACGCGATGACAGTGGTTATATATTTTTGAGTGATCGCGAGAATTAATTACAGTCGCTACTTGGGATTTATAGGATGCGTACAATTTGTATGTACGAAAAAAAAATGAAAAAAATTTTTAAGGGTGCTTTCCTCGGTTTTGATCTCTGGAAAATTTTTTGCTACCAGTGTCAAAGTTTCATTCTGTGCATCCATGCAGTGCAGTTGCGACTGCAGCGCTGCTTACTCTCCGCTGTAATAACTAACTCCAGCCAACTCTGCACTCGCCCTGTGAGTAATATAGAGCTTGCTTGAGGTTGTATAGCTATGACGACTAGTGTGGTCCACTGTGGTTACAGACTCCGACTACTCGCAGACGGAATGAGAATTTTCTGTCCGTGTATTTTTTTTTAACACGTCACTACCACTTGTTCAGCTCTTTGCACTGGTTTCGTGGAGATTTTTTTTCTGCGGAATCTGTAATTTATGCAGATTCGAAATGACGGACGAGATTGGAATTTTTGTCGAGACGCGATGCTGCGTCCGTGAGAGATTCTATCGATAAGATTTTTCAGGGTTGGACGCCAGTAATTTGTTAAATATATTTTAACGCTAAGAATTATTTGAAATTATTAATTATTCATATCGCTTATTGTACAATATTTATGGATTTTTTGAATTTTCAAATCATTATTATTATTGCAGTCAAGTCAAAAATGTTGATATTACATTCTGTTCCGTTAAATCAATTTTATGTAAGATTATTTGTTATTGATTGATCAGATACACTGCTGTGGATTCTGTGATCAAATTTTATTACCTTAATTCTCGAATCTTCGCGTAAAATTTATTTTATACAGGTCCTACGTCTCTCACTGTACCGTGATAATATTTTATGCTTCATTTGCCAATGGTAACGTGCAATCGATATTGTTTTCACGTACAAAGAGGAGTAAGAGAGTACAGACATAAAATTAAATTGCAACAAACCAGACCCCTCTGTTTTTTATTCCTGGTCACGTGACAGCCCCAGCAATCGCTGAAATGGAAACGAATTAAGCCCCAAGGTACGTCTCCATCGAACTGCACGTAAAAAATGTCTGTTACCCTGAAACTCGTTGCATTCGAGACAAATTCTAATATTTACGATAGAAAAAACAAAAACGCACGTGAATCAACATTTCCACTAAAATTACATTAAAAGCAGTGCAATACCCTATTGAAAATATTCCAGTTTTCAACAACATAACAAATAAACAAATACAATAAACAAATAAATTTGAAAAATACTTTTTCAAACGTCCTACAATAAAATTTGCCATTCCTGATATTCGCTGCTCGATAGATCGTCACGAATCAAACTACCGACTGATTTACTAATTGAAGGGCGTGAAGCTATCGGAGGGTAGAAAATCGTTGTAAGGAGCAGTCGATCTATAAATATCGAAATAGTCAGTGAAGAGGATAGTATATACAGGGTGGTAAAGCCGAGTGTTTCAAAGTGGCGTCTGCCTTCTAGGGTGAAGCCTACCAGACTTCACCCTCGAGATACCGGTCGCTGTAAGATATCTATAATAAGCCCTTAACGACCCAGCATCTATATTTGGTACAACCCACGCATCCCTTACCGGTATCAAATAGACCCTCAAAAGGGCCCATCAGAAGAACACCCCAAATGAATAATTCCAAGTATTTTTATTTGTTTTACTGCTTTTCTTTTTTTTTCCCTCGTGAGATCTTCACAAGAAAATATAACCCTAGCGTTACGGTCTCCGCTCGTTTCTCCCCAATTAGGGGTGATAAGCGTCGAGCCCTCACGTCAGTATGAAAGTTTCGATGCAACCCTCAGTAACTTATTTTTCTTCGTATGTCGATACGTCCCATTCCAGATATGTACTAGGGAAGGTTCATGTCTCTTCTGGCTACTGCACCCCCCGTGTCAGGATAATTGCACACGGCCCTGGTGACCCAAGTACTTGGAGCCATCGGTCAGCCAGCTTCAGCGTCGTCCTCTCAAAGGGACGCTGAGGGAAGGGGTGGGTCGTCGAAAGCGCATGAGAGAACAGAAGGGACACGCCCGAATGAGTAAACATGCTCGCTCGCTACTCAATGCCGGAACTAACAACCCCTAAATGACCCATTATAGTCTACGAGCTTTGGTTCTCCCCCTCGATCCACTTACAAATCCACGTTTAGCCCGCGACCCTACGTGGCGCGACGCTCTGCGTCCGCGCACCGAGTGTCGTATGCCTTCTCCGATGTGAACTCTCATGGAATCCATTTTCCTGGAAGACAAGAGCTATTTTAACACTAAGAGAAAAAGCACGAGGAGCCTCTCACAGAAATTTACACATGTCCGCTTTTACGTGCCGACGAACGAGAAGCCATTATTACTGTGCTTATTAGAGATGCTAATTAATGAAACGTTAATTTTATTCTCGTGGGTTGTTGGGATTGTTATTTTTTTTATTATTAAAAAAATCACCGCTTCGCGTTACACGAGGGACAAAGACACGTGGTTTGATTGAGTTTTGCAGGTTTGGTGGGTGAAATTTTTGGTTTTGGGGTAGAGTCACTCCTACAAAGGGATATATGAAATAACTTGCGCGTCTGGATTTAATGTGCCGCAATTGCACTTCCGTCCCGGCAGATGACGCCGTTAAGAAGAGCGCGAAATTTTAAAATTAGAACGAGTCCTTCCCACCGTGACAAATTGAGTTCAGCTTGGAGACATTTAAGAAAAATGTTAAATTACCTGCAGTATTATTATCCTCGATGCCGGGAAGGGACTCCTTGGACAAGGATCGAATAACGTAAATGGGCTTATCTTCTCGAACACGATCCTCTCGAGCGTGTCCACAGGTCTTACAGACGTCTAGGACACGGTCTGACATCCGGTAACAAAGTCTATTCATTTCCGGATGGATTCTCTCTCCCTTCATACTGCAATCATATTGTTTTTTTTTTTTTTGGGTGCACGCATCACCTGACACTGTGGGACACCGTGGCCCACTTCCGGTTAAGTCAATTTTGACTATTGAGACTCTCGACGGAGGTACGCACCACCGGGGACGCCACCCCATTTTAAGGGCGAGAACAATGCAGAAAGGAAATACCGTATAGTGTAGGTGATATCAGCTTCCTCTTCTAGTGGCGTCTACAATTTCTAAGTCCCTTCCGTTCCCAGTCGAATCACGCAGCTATGGTATAAACCCATGTACACATATACGAACGGTAAGAATGCACCGTATAACACTCAAATTTGATTCTCATTTCAATTTTGTATTCAATAGTTTGGAATCTACGTGAGCTCTTACGTTACTGTTTTTTTTTTCATTGTCCGTACAGTGTCCCAGGCTACTTTTGGTTGATTCTTACCCGACAGGTTAGTCATGCATCACTGCGTTACGACAGAGGGCTTGAATACATACCCAGAGCGTGATAATCGTGAATAATTGGAGAATTATTAATTAATCCATTCTATTCGAACTCAATGTCGTCTGGTACAATGGAAAAATTCGGAGAATGGATCATTCTGTCATGTTTCCATTTACTGTAGTCGATATCCAGTCGGTCTCACTTCTACATTTGTATGCATTAACAATGTTAAAATCATCGAACACACGTATTGTCAAAATTCCAAACGTTCCTTGGTAATGAGAATAACGGAAGCTGGCAAATAATTTCAGCAGCTAAACTCAAGGCTGACTGTCTGACGAGTAACATGATATACGTTGTCCTTCCAGGTACCTGAGGTTACGCAGGAACTTGCGACGTACTTAGTATACTCGAGACTTCTATGTACGAAGGAAGTACTCATAGAACAAGACGAAGTATAGTCGTGCAGTTGGAAGTGTAGAATAGGAGAATGTCAGAGTTACGGAGCTTACCCATAATGCCGCAGTCCGAGAAGTTAACCTAAAAAGAAGTTATACGCGCACATAAGTACACGGAGAATGAAATTCCACGTTACCGTTTAGCTTCGCAAAGTTCCCGGATAGGTTTCTGGAAGATTTCGAGGGACAATTCGTTGCCGGTCGCTTTTCACTTTTAATGGGGATCCTAGCGTGGGGAAGGGATGACACTAAGGAACCGTTGCTATCACTTTGCATAACTTTAACAGCAGGGCACGCATAACTCGTGGGTTCTCTTGCTCCATATATATAGTAACACTGTGTACACACCAGTATGTAGATACGTATGCGTATATGTACTACGTATGTATTTACCTTTCTACGTATCCAGGTTGTAGACAGGATTAGGTCTGGTACAGGAAGAAATCGCGATACTCACGGCGCATGCGCCGTGGCTCAGGTATAACGGCTATTAAACCGCTCGCTGGTGCAACGTCCTAGTGACGGACGGTGGGGGCAGGATTATGGCGGGGATTACGAATGGCTCTATAAATCTGAACGGGCCTTGGTATATACATGGTGCGTTTACAAGCAATTTATCGCAAGATTATTGTGGTTAGTTCTGAGCGGCAGCGTGTATCGATCTACGTAGAAAATCGAGCTCCTTTTATAGGCTGATTTTATAGATGTGATGGTAAGGGGGAGGGGAGGGGCAGGACAGAAAAGTTAGGGCTTCCAGGAGTCTCGGACGAATTGAGGATGGCGGACGGGTGTCGTAGACGAGGACTTCCTGTGAACGTGGAGTTTTGACTTGTTATTTAGCGAATGGTAGGAAACTTCGTTATCGACAGGAGTTACGAACTAGTTACGTAGCAGAAGGTACGTTTTTCTTTTTTTTTCTTCTTATCCTTGGTCTTTTTTTTTCTTTCGTTCCTGCGGTACTCTCGACGCTGTGTCTACCGACTCGAAGATAAGACCTCGGGAGTCGAGTCAACTTTTCGAGTCTACTTGGCTTCTCTCTAGGCTGCAACGATGCACGACGATTCTTTGAGTTTTTGGAACCCTGCCCATTCTTATCTCGACTGGGTAACACGAGGGCAATGGCGCCGTTCCTTGCACGGTCCCTATCTCCGGCAATTAACGCACACAATCGTGAGGCGAACACGATCCCTAAATTACTTTAGAGATCAGATACGTTGCTCTTTTTTGTCTGTTGGTTACGTTTGTCATTTTTCTTTGTGGTGCTGAGGATATAAAAAATGGAGTTTACAGGCGCATTGACGTGCTGATGAAAATACATGATACAATCTTTACTACACTGATATATCTATCAGACGTTGAATCACGTTTCGTGCGACTTGCGACAGATTTTTGTGTATCGATCTTACGATAAAATGCGTTGCATTTTATTTAATTACTATTAGTCCAATCTCTGGTAGCCTTGCAACCGAACTTTATCGTCAAGGGTCATTTTTTTTCCTTTATTTCTTATCGCCTCTCGTTAACGCCTGATAACTATCGTGTCATCCCGTTCTACACGCTTGTTACGTTACTCAATGAATTTTTGTTGTTTGATTTTCTTTCCTGTCTCGCTCGAGTCCATCACTCGTATGTTCAATAGGTCTGTGTGGGTAGACTAGTTTTTTTAAAAAATACTTTCAGTTTATCTTGGTCTCTTTGAATTCGGTCGAATCGAGTCAAGCCTTATCTTTGGAATAACTCAAAATGTATGCATTGAAAATGTCAATTGCAGTACACACAGCCCGAGACGGGACCAGGGCCAATTTGATGTACTGAAAAGCCGATGCGTCCGACTTGGAAGGTTTACATATCGTCAGAACACGCCGGAGTGTGTATAAGGCTTAAGGTACACTTATATTGTTGATTCGAGCTTTTATCTGCAAACAAAAAAAGGAACGAAAAATCATCATCAGTTCAATCTTGACGTCTATTCCATTGTCCGATATCTACGTACCAGGTAAATGTTCCATAGTACATAGGTATATGCCATAGTAAAAAAAAAATGTTTTATAAGTCTGATTTCGTTTTTCACGTTAAACGTACCTACATATTTGCACGAGGCTAAGTTGGTTTCCTTGGAATTTCTTTTGTATGCTTTAGCCCTGCAGGGAGATTGCAAAGACGAAACTTGAAGTCAGTAAATTTTAAATAACCATTCCGGGTGCCTTTTTTCCAATTGGTCTTAAGCTAAGGTACGCGCACTTTATCTCTATACATGAGAGAAAAAAATGATCTTGATCGTGTGGAAATTGCTGAATCTTCTGGATTTCCTGAAAAAGAACTTGGGCAGCCTTTTTCTTTTTGGTAGATTGAAAGAAGAAGCTGATGAAACAAAGATAAAGATAGAATAAAAAGTGACGAATAGGGTACTCTGGGAAATTGCAATTTCACGTAATACAAAATTGCGAATCCGGTGTAGGATACTTTCGCGAAGACAATGGAAGCTGCGATGATCTTGGTATTGAACAAAAATGGACTTCCGAATCTAGATGAGATCTTGCGTGAAATTTACTTCAGTTACGGAAGAGCCTGTCGCGCTTCTAGCCAGACTTTGACTTTTCGTTGCTACTCGGTGGATATTATCATTCTTGGCTCTTGTAACGATTTGTTAAGGGACAAGGATGAGGAGCACTCTTCGCTTTCGCCTTGTTGGCGAGGGAGAAAGAAGAGAGAAGTAAATGACGACAAGAAGCAAAGGGGGAAACGAGATTAGCAAGTAGGCTATTAAGTATACTATACCTCTGTTCCTGTAGATATAGGCAAGACGAAAGTTAGGTAATACAAAGAAGAAACGTATTGAAAAATCAAAATCATCATAAAAAATAATGTAATCCTTAATCGATATGAAATTTTTGAAAATCGAAGAAACAAAAATTATTGCTCGATTTAGAAAAAAAAAAATGTGAAAATTTATACCAGATATTGCCATTAAGTTTTAAATTGCGACAGAATTACGCGATTCGCGTATTGCACAAAAATTCTTTGCAGCTGCAAAGGGAATTGCGCCGTGGAGTCTTAATTCTTGCAATTGGGAATTGTGTCGCGACTGCGCGGATCCTTCAGGCTTAACAGGATCCCTGACCGAGTCCGAGATTCGGCTAGGGGTAGGTTATCGATCGGGGTAGCTCGGCTTACGGTCTGCTATCTATATACGTGTATAGCATATAGCAGCTTATATGTACTGTCTGTATATCTATAGCTACAGTATATATAGATATACCCGGAACTATATAGTAGCTAGCAACCCTTACTGTAGTAGCGCACCACTGACCTACTACTACACAAATTGCTGTCGGAAGGGGAGGATTCCTTTGAAATGAAAGTCTCGCGAATCCTTGTTCCCAATTCGATGCAAAAACAGATCAGCGAATTATTTTGATAATTTGGGTCGGGTCACTTATTGTCTGAATACGCAATTCTATAATCTGATGTAAACAGATCTATTCGAAGCACGTGACTTCCAGTCGAACGAATTGGATGTATCGATGCTGTGGAGGAAAAATGTCACTTCGAAGGAGAGGATGAATTATGAGAGACTGAATTATTCAAAAGCCTCTGACCGAGGATCGAACGATGCATTTCGTGTTGAATGAAATAAATATTTTATGCTGGGTTTTTCATTATTTATACAGTGGCGCGTTTCGAGTGTACAGTCAATAAATCAGCACCAGCTGTACGTATCGAATATTTCCATTAAAATGGAGTTTGGGATTTCTATCCACTTCAATGTAGAAAAAAGGTTCTACCTAGCGTACAAAAAAAAAAGTATCACTACCTTTTTTTTTTATATCCCTTATGAAACCCAAAGCCTTTCGGAAACCTGTTTGGAGCGACTTATCTATTTTTAAGAATGAATCCATAGGGATGCTGAACCATAAACGAGATGAACTCGAGTAGGTCAAAAACCACTCAATCAAGAGTATCCAATTGGAATAAATTCAAAGAAGTCATACTTGATTCCATTTAGTTTACTTATAAGATGATTTACTGGATTTCCAGCCTCCACTCTTTTTTTTATACGAGTAAAATTAAATTAGTGGGTTTTATCCAAAAATATGATATTTCATGAGATTTTTAATGTCACTGGAAATTTTAAAGATGGATTTTTCTGTTACGTGAAATATACAGGGTTGCGTGATAACTTATGTCTCTTTAAAAATACTTTGAAACGAAGCAAACGAAATTGGGGGATACAAGGTGCTTGGTGAATTTCTGTTATAATTTTTTTATAGTCTCTTAAGGCTCGTTCGTAATCACACCGAACGCTGTGCGGCTTTGTGAGAATTGCTTGAACTCCAACGAGCCTGACCTTTAATCGCCGTTTACTTTACTCAAATATTTCTCATTTCCAATTGGTCCTAATTGTCGATGAGGGCCTTTACGAAATTTTTGTGTGAAACGAGCATTACGATGAAATTAAAAAAAAATCATTAAGATAATTTTTCTTTTGGCTTTGTACACGGCTAAAAGAATTTTGTTGAATTTAAAATTAAAATAATTTTCATAAAAATCATTTACTATGCGTGACTGATATTGATATCTGATGGATTATAAAACGATTTCAATGCATCATTCCGATGCACTTGACGCATCTTGGAATGCAATAACTCATCTGTATGAATATATATTAGAAATGAATTCCATATGAATTCCAAACAGTACTCTCACTCATAATTTCGATGACTGATAGATTATTAGTATAGTGTGAAATTAGCAGATGGTTTTGATAATGATGAATGGTCCGGCTTAATTTCATACCGCCGACAGTGCAGCCAGATTTTTATGTACCGTGAGAAACGAAGGAGGACGGAAGTACGGTCGAATGGAAGTCAGTGATTGATTGCTGGGAAGATTGCTTTTTTTTTCTTTTATTAAAGTAAGATTTCAAAGGCGGGAAATTGCGTACGATTTAAAGATGCGCACTTAACGTTTTTTTTTTTTTTCAATTCCCATAATTCTTTGCAAAGTACATTCGTTTTATGATTCACGTTATTTACTGTATTTTCTCATTATTGATCACTCGTTTAATGACTATGGAAACGGATACTTCTTATCGGACGTTTGAGCACAGTACGCCATGACGCTGCACTCTCAAGTTGAATTTTCTATGACATGGTCTAGCCATTCGAATGACTATTTAGTCGTCGAGTCATCGAGCCATCAAGTCATCAAGAACGTCGTCTCGCTTCGCACCGTGAAGCAATCGAGGAAATAAGCTTTCTACAGACGATTAGCTTCGACTCAGTCGCAGCTGATTTTTGTGTCGGATGCAGGAACTAAGAAAGAAAGAAAAAAATATTAGGATCAAAACAGAGTTTGAAAAAATTCTTTATTTTTAATTGTTTTCCAAATATTTCTTTATTTCAAATAAACGCCATTACTCCTTAGGTTTAATGACTGTCAGATCATTAATTATCGTTGAATCTTATGATAAGGAAGCTTAAAATTTTTGTTATTTCTGAAATTTATTTAACATCGTAAATAGTATGCAATTACTCAGAATTTTATTAACTCACAAATCATCAGTTCGATTCCATTCGAGTCGTTTTACATTAGCATGGGATAATTAGTATAACGGCGATTGCCACATGCGCGACGTTAAAGATGCAGTTTTATTAGAGATATTTGCGCCAAGGGTATAATGCAACGTGAACACGGAAGCAAGATGCACCTAGTCGTTACCGTCCTTAATGTTTATGATTGCATCGCTGTGCATACGCATTGTCCGATGCACTAGCATTAGCTATACAGTCGACGACATTATCACTATAGGCTCTTTACGACATAATTATAATAATGATACCAATGCCTGCATGCCTACATGCATATGGGAAAATTGCATCCAAAATGCATAAAGATGCACGCGAAAAAAAATTTTTGCACCGGAAAAATATTTTATAAGAATTTTTTTATTTTACGGACGATTCATAAAGGATTAGAAAGTCGTAAAACAGCCATTTTTGGGTAAACTCCTATATGATGGACATATATGTACGTCTGTCTTTTAGAGGTTAATTTCTTTTAAAGCCACAAGCCATAACAGCACCTACTCGTTGCGCTAATTGGTATGCCTCATGCTCGAGCTTTACGACGCCATTATGTTGGTACCAAGGGAAAGGTTCGCCGTTCTATTATAATGGCAGATAGGTACCACATGTGCGCGACTAAACAGTCGTACGAGCTGCATATAGTGGCGCGTCGATTTGCTGCACAATGCTCGATTGGTTGCTGGTTAATTAATGGGCTTCAATTAATATGCACGCACGCTGAACATGAAACACGGCGACCTGGAAGCGCGTTTGGTTCTCCTACGCGTATCGCTCGTTACGCTATGCGGACTGTGAGTTCTTACAGACTTTTGTGCTCCGAATAAATTTTCCTTTAGCGTACTATTCTTAATCGCTCTACTTTTGCTGCATTATTCGAGCTTTTATGTTGCACGAAAAAAAAGTGCATTATTAAAAGATTAGTTGAATTACTTTTTCCAATTTAATTTTTATCTTTGACAATTCACGTGTGTTTATGTATACCATATATGCAATAGACATACTGGCAAATAAAATTTATCGTATTTTATCCCGGTTCACCTGGCATTTATGTCGATTTGCTGCACGCATCTGAATGCTTAATTGCATCCTGATTGCATTTGCTGTATGCATGTCCATAATCGACCTGCATAGTGCAGGATGCATCGCGTTGCTATCTGCTCTGTGGAAACAAAGTCAATTCGAGACTACCAAACCAATGGATAGATACTGCGGGATTTTGATAAGCTGTATTTGATTTTAATTCGTGAATTAATTATTTATCTTTAATTACCCGTGGCTTGTGAGTTTTTGGGAAAAAAAATATATGGTGAGCAATCGAATCGTCCAGGAAATGCAATCCTAGATGCATCTGATATCTCCAATTGAATTGTTAGACTTTTCGCTATTTTTAACTTGGTATACAGTAGACTTGACTGCACGATGATAAATTCAGCTAGACAGACGTTATATGATATCACCTTAGTATTTCATTAATTCTCGCAATGCCAAATGGCTTTGTATGCGCGCAGACGACCTTTCCTTCACTGAGAACTGGCGATTTGGCGAGCTTGCGAGTGAAACTGTTATATTTCGTATGTCCATTGTGAAGGCGCCGTTACGGTAACGATGCACCATTACGCGACGCGCCCGTCGTCTTAAATTGTAAATTGTCCCATGAAAGACGCGCCGAGTCCACAATGAAAGTGCATAGCCTTACTCAACGGCAGTAAGTAAAGTCCTTATGTAAAGTTGAAACGGACGCGCACAAAGTTAACGTGCGATTTGAAAAATTTTTAATAAAAACCCACTCGAAAAATTGGACAAATTCTCAACGAATTACTGAAACTCTATAATTATTACATGTAATCTTTCACAAGTGCACCTAACCTGCGCGCATGGAATTTCATTCTTGATAATACATTACACTATGCACACCGGGTCGATAGTAGAACAGCAGTCTGGCCCAATGACTATAGTAGGTACGCGCTCAGGTAGTTTACCTTTTCATAGCTTTAGAAACCGGCCTTATGGAAACTCGTGAATGCTCAGTATTAATAATAAATTTCTAGTGCCGCAGGTCTCTCCCTTATTGTCACGTGACTCGTGGGTCGGTTCGTGAAAACTTTAACGTTCCAAAACTTGACGTTATATATATATATATATATATATATTTCCTGCGAGAATGCTTGCTCCCGGCAGATAGAGAATCAAAGTCAAATCTGCCCCACGGGTTTAAGGCCCTTTGACATGAAGTTTGCACAAAGTCGAACGGCCAAACATCAAAGACTACCCTTCCCTTTAAACGAAGGGCAAGTTATCGTCATGGGTTAAATAGAATTTCAAGTTCGATATTAGAACCCTGACGCTTTGTTGTCCCTTTGTACTTCAATCTCATTCCGTCAGTCGTTTTCGATAATTGATTTTGTAATACCCTTTTATACGTGCACCGCCATATTATTCCATTATTATTATCGTTATTCATATTTATTATTGTGCTCCTATGATATTTGTCAGCTGACAAGCAGATACCTAATCTCGGATAACTTCAGGAATCTTTGGACGATGCGTCCATAGGCAGAGTCGTGAGGTACCCGGCGGTATATGATGGATGACGAAGTTTCATTGTGAACGAGCTACGACTGCCGGCTCGGAAGAATAAAAATGACAGTTGACTGTACAACGGGTGACGGTCGTCGTTCCAGTACCTTACTTCTCTGCATAATGTATATGATGATCGGTCAGAACTCTGAACTCGGGAGTTCGTTTGGGTTTCCGGTATTCGAAGCTCGGCATTAAGTAGGCAGGTATCGCCTTTCTTGGGGCGTCTACCCCAATTATGCTAATTCGATGGTTTCACTCGGGAGACGTCATTACCACCGTTGCATTGTGGCTCTCCTCTCGTGTCCAAAGGACAAGCAATAAGCCGCTATCATTATTATTATTTTTTAGGGATGAAATTTTCAATGCTGTATATATATTTATATATGTATATATCATTTACTTGGTAGAGAATCGTATAATTTATCTTTTATTGTGCCAAGGCGAGTGAAATGAATTACCTGGAGAACGATAATGACAAGGAAAGTACGTATGAAATTTTTTTTATTTGTAACGTATAGAGGGATAATCCACGTTGAAATGGATTAAAAAATGAGAGAATATCTCTTTAGTTTTTATGTATTTTTCTTTTTTTTGAATTTCTTGTCACTTCTTTCTTGGTCTCTCGGAGTTACGATAGGTTTGAACTATCGATCTGTACCTGCGGTAAGCTTAGTAAAGGACTGATAACCAGATTTTTTTGGCGACTGAACCTTTACATTTGTAGAATCTACGTAAAAACTTGTCCGCGTTATTATTTTTCAAGATAACCACCGCAAAAACCCTTTCAGGTAGGAATAATGGGGCGCTGAGAACAATGGCATCTGGACATGTTTTTCTCTACCGCCACTCGAAAGAGACCCTGGCTGTGGAGATTCGTCATTAAGTTTACTTGGTACTCATTGGGAATGAGAGGCACGAAAAATATTGCCAAGTTGAACTACGACCTCGCTTCGGAATAATAATAATTAATTTTAAGAGAACAGTGAATTTCATGACTGTTGCCTTTTATTATTAATTTCATTTGGATTCGATATGTTCACAGGAAATTTATCTTGAGCAAACACTAAAGTGACCCAGTCACTCAACCGCGACTAGTCCATTGATAAGTACAGTGCTCCAGTTAGGGTCCGTTACTGGTCGTCTCCTCTTACGTGTTTTTTGGGTCTTGAATTTAGTCCGACTTGCCATTCTGAAATATTCTTAAGGCGATTCTACGTGTATTTCTTCTTCGTGGAATTAATTTTTTAAATAATGCATTCACATGTCCGTCTACTTAATCGCGTTATGCTCGATGATTTCACTCGAGAATTTCACGTACTACTTACGTTTTTACTTGTATCCTGGATTGTACGTATATAGGCCTGCGTATTGTAGCTGTACCAGAAGCCGCAATTAACTCTGTTGAGATTGCGAGATACATCTGACTTACGATTATTAGATTTGAGTGAAGATGTACCGGCTATAGAAATGAAAAATTGGATAAATTAAAAAACAAATGGGTTACCAATTAAAAGAAAAAACGTACTGCACAGCAAATTTTGTAGCACGAATGATAATATTTTTAATTATCTTCTTAATTAAAAAAAAAATTATTTCAGTCATTTCAATCAACATATTGATTCATCAACTAATTATTAATACATATCCATACGTACCGATCTAGTTTAATGCTAGATGCGGAAATATATTGATTGTATTTGTATTGTCGACAATTTGCGTTATAGATGGAAAGGAAATAAGGAAGTGTCCCAGTTGATACGCGACTGCAGTTTTAGTACGTAGTAAGTATGTGCACGTGCGCCCACGCGCGATAAGAAAATCAGGGTACCGATTTACGACGGTTCTAATTGAAACGACCGATTCATCGAAAATCAAACTGTGACGTATTACCCGAGCCACGTGAGCCGATAAGAAATAACAACGGCAAACAGCATTATAGCCAATCGATCGTAAGATGTGAACGACCTGGTCAGGAATCCATTATACGTGCAATAAAAACTTGGAAAAAATATATTTTCAAACCTTTTTTTTCTCTAATTTTCAAAATAATTTTCATTTACATAAACCCTGAAAATTTAATAACCATTGGGTTTATCTATCGGGATCCACGTGTTTGTCATTTTATTTATTTTTATTGACAATCAATGTTCCTTACTGTCACGCACGAGTTTGCGCGAAAATCAAGTGACAGATCTAACGTAGATTTTCGTCAAAGTGCAATAATATTATTGTGAAATATGCTTTAGCTGCTTTTCAATGTAAACTGTCTGCGTGGCATTAACGTAATACGACTTTAGCAAATGTCCTGTTTAGTGAGACTACACGTGGTATTATGTGGCAGTTAAGTAGCATGTTCATAGATGTCGCCATTTGTTAACGTTTACGTATCGCGAGCTGAAAATTATATTTTTTCTTTTTCTCTTTGAAAAAGCTCCTACGATAAGTGTTACTTCGTGTTTTATTAGCGTCAGGCGTATTAACATCGCGACGAATCCTCCAGAGGATAGATAAATGGCGACGTTGAATCTTATACTACTATTTTGATTTAAATGACCTAAACGACTTAAGTGACAGGGTTTATTGCTTTAGTATATCACGTGTTACGTCAGTATATACATACAATAGTATGTATACTAGCATATAGCACGTGTGCGTATATCCTATAAATCAATCGCATAGCATATAGAGATAAACATATTTTATTTGGTATCAACTGTCGTCTATATATACACATTGTATATACATATACATAATTGTAATATTTACTCTTATATACATATTTATTATGTGCCCAATCTCATGTTATGTACATACAAACATATATGGTTCAATATTAATTTAGCTATTGTCCTATACATAGATATATGAGGGTACCCTTATATAGATAAGTACCTGTATAGGGAAGCTTTATGTACCGGTTTGCAAATTGGCAACGGGGCTCTATGTATTTGCCTGCATACCAGAATATACTCGCATGTGCTTACCTACCAAGAGCAATGTCCCAACGGCTCTATCGAGAGATACGTAAAATTCCAGAAAAGTGCAAAAAATGTTTGCATTTTTTTTAATACAAAAATTATGAAGCTTCTACGCACTTTTCGCAAAAAACTTTTTCTTAACTAACTTTGAATCGACAATTTTTTTTAGCTTATCGAGATTTAATTTGAGAGATTATTTATAGATTTTATAAAAAAAAAATACTGCATGTATATCACGCAAAGCATGAGTGCCATTTATTATCGTGAAATGTGCGTGAAGCTTGCAAAATGCAAGCAGTGCATCAATCGTACCCAAGTCGAGTGCATCGCTGAATGAATTGTGCGACGTATGTCCAATTAGTAATATTATGAGTTTTTGGGTGGGCGTTGATATACGACATGGAGTATATGAAACTCGAAGATACTTTTTTTTCGAACCACATACGATACGAACGGTACCGAGGGATTTTATAAAATTTCAAAATTTCCACGATTCAAAAAAAAATGTCTTTATCAATCCTCTCATCGCCATACTTGATACGACCATAATTAGTCAGCTATTAATTATCTTCGCATTGTTGCTCTCAGCACCGAGTCCACCACTGCAGTGTTCGTGTTATTTTTCAAAATTGCACAAATAAGTGATAAATACATTTCGATCGATTGGCTATTGCATGAAAAAGGATTATTTTGTAAAAAATATTCATAACAATCCGGACTACCCCGAAAGCACGTGTATCCGCGAGTCTTTATGAGCTTGCAAAAATATTTTATCCCACAAGACCAATTCAATTGTTAGAATGTTAACTGTACCCAGCAATCAGCAACAATAAGCAACGTTAACATACGAGTCCGAAAGATACGCTTATACCAGGCAAAGTAATATAATACAAGGTAAGTATAGGAGCAGCGGTTACAGATACTCATGAAAAAAAAAAAGAATCTTCAGCATCCTTCTGTAAGGTATAATAATGGATGCTGGGAGAGTAGCCTAACGCGAAGATAACTATAACTACCGCGAAGGGAGGTAAGAGAAGGAGGAGGAAGCGTGTTGAGAGTACAAGGAAGAAGGAAGAGAAGTCGAGCGAAGAAGCGCACGAAGTGGCTGTGGTCGCTGAAGAAGGGGAGAGGGTAGGGGGAAAGGGGGAGAGGGTTAAGAAGAAGTTGAAAAGGAAGATCGAAGTAATACCTGTATAGGTAACTTCACGAGATGTTGGAGACTGGATGGCGTCCTCGCAGCATCCGTGAACAGCATTTCAATCGAAGCTTACATTAACCATCCCAGTTACATTCTTTAACCTTCGCTCGTGCGCTGGTCAGGCCGTATAAGCAATCCACGTCAAACGAACCGGAACGAGCTTCATTGAAGTGCGAGGATACCGCCTCTAGTAGTCTGCATAGTCTATGAACTGCAAGGTACGATTTGACTTCTCGGCTGAGATTTAGTTGAAGCTTAATTTCTTTCTTTTTTTTTTCAAAGTGTCTCTTAGTTACAGCGAAGTATTTCTGATGGACGCAGGGACTTTGGAATTTTTTTTTTATATGCTTTTGGTACTTTCAATGTGTACGGGCGTTTTTTACGGGGTAATTTGTCATGGTAGGATTACGTATGTTGCAGGCTTAGTTTTGGGCTGAATAGAGTAATTTGTATGTTTATCAAATTTCGTGGGTTCTTTCTGTCACCTTATTAAACGTACTTTACACGTGGTTAACGTGGAGATTCTTTATCCTTGGGATAATCGTGTGGCTGGAAGAATTTTTTTAAGGCTGAAAAAATTTTCAAATTCAACTTGATATATAGACGTAATTAAACGTGAAGTGTACGGATACTGTTTTATCATTTTTTTTAGTAGTACCGCTATACCTTTATACATTCTTCATCGGCTGTTTACTTTTAATTGGAATATAGATAAAAATTGCACAAAATTATACAATCGATGCTTTTCGACATGTAATACATTTATACGGATAATGAATGTCCGTCAGTACTTTTCCCCAGTGCATACAAATTTACCTTAAAGTGCTGTACTCGATTTGGCTCTTACGGATGACCTTATCGCTCCCTGCAGATCTCATGCAATTCACATGAAAGCGATATTCCCATCCTGGAATTGCTCCGAGTTTCTGACCGAGTTTTCACGAGAGTCATTTACTCGTCCGGAAATGACGCTCCCATCGTAACGTGAGTATCGCTTTCGTCACGATGCTTCCCCTCTCACCCCCTCTCCTCACCCCCCCTCACGCCCCCTCCTCCCTCTCTTTCCTTTTCGTAGCCCAGCACCAAAGACACACCTCTCTCGTTTCCGACTGTTTTTAATGTGCTCATTCAAGACAGCGTCTGCCTGTCTCCTTCGACGGGCGTTATGAGAATTCAGAGAGACGTAACTTTGTCTTCTCTTTGTCTCTCGGCGCAAGACAATTTCTCGCACGTGCATTTAAAAACAGTAAAGCGTCGCGCGCGTTCACGTTGTCACTTTTGTACCTTATGTAAATACACTGGTAAACGTTGTCTATGGGAAAACTTTTTTCTTTCTCATTACGTTCCATTGTTTTGACAATTAACGATAAAAATTTTCAAGTCCAAATCATTGGTTAATTTAATTGAAAAACAATTGTCAGATTTAACATTGAGCAGCTTTGCTTAAATGTCAATAGTAAAATCAGGCTAATCCGACAGGTGGAATCATTTTTTCATTGATTGTCTCGGGATTTTAATTATCTCATGGGATAATCTCGGCTTGTTGGTCCTATTACCCAATCCTACTCAATATATTGACACATCGGGAATAGAGACCTCTTGAGGTCCTGTTGGAGATCAAAACTCGGATAGCGTTCACCGTCGAGGGTAATTGACTGTATCTATTGTGGATGCTGGTTCACTTGTATCGATGGTAAATATACTGTTTGGTAAGATGTTGAGTAAGGTCAGTCGGTTGAATCGTTGTACGGGACAGTCTGACCTGTGTCTTCTATGTATACAGGACACGACTAACCAAACCTAGATTGACTCAACCTCCACTTAGAATCTTGTCACTTCATCTCCTGACCTCGACCTTCTTGCACGATATTCATTGCCAGTGCTCTTAACCATTTGGCCAGCGGAGCGACGATAACGAGGTCGCTCTTGTCGACCGAGGTTGACGCTTTCTTATGTGACACTCATGATACGGTATATTATTAAGTTTCAGCGATCGTTAAGCACTGACTTCGAAAGTGTCGGTAATGATAATTTGATCTTTAAAAAATCAATAAATTTCATATTGCCTTATTCACCGTTTAATAAATGTATTATTTCTTTTTCAGGTGAGTGCTAACTTCCATGGCAACGAAGAGTATGGGAATCATGACGTTTCGATGAGTGAGTTATGAAAATTCCAAAATACGTAAAATAAATGTAACACGAAAGGGATGTAAAGTCACTGTCAAAAGTATCCATTCTCTCGTAAGAAGACACGGAGGGGGGATCCTTCTTGTGAATTCCCGTTCGATTCTCAGTGAGCGTGTCGCGCGTCCCATGACAACGATCAACGTCACTTCCGAGTAAAGGCGTGTTTTGAACGTCTCGGGCGTTCCTCGTGTCCGGTTGTTCCTATTGGCAATTAGCAAGAGTGCCGTGGCAGAGGTTTGCTCGAGTATATTTATATCCGTAGGCATAGGGTGTGAGAGACAGGCGTTTCCTAGTAGACCCGGAATAGACGATGGCAAGAGTCGTAGCCTCGACTCGCAGAAGACGCGGATGAACAAGAGAAGAAGAAGAAGAAGAAGAACAAGGAGTCGAGGGGCGCATAAGAGGAACAAGAGGAACAAGTCATGCCGGGGTTCCGTTCCTCGACTCTGGCGCGATTGTTAATCACAATTTGTTTTCGTACAAGACAACCGTGTCTTGCGCGCACCTGTCATCTTACGCTACCAGGAAATTCAATCGAACCAAGACATTTAGAAGCGCGACTGACGTTACCTACCGGAAGTGACGATCCAGCTTTTCCGCGAAATCCAGAAGTCTTACTACTTTTCTTAGACCCCTTTTAGACGGCGAACAGGATGATTGAATATTTACATAATTTTTCAAATTGTCACTGCGACTTATTTGAATGACTCTTAGCACTGCGATATGCATAATGGGGGAGGATGTCATTATTATTACCGATTAGATGCGAGGTTGGGTAAAGAGAGGAGGAAAAGATCGATTTTTTTATTTATAAGAAATTTTAACTGTCAAACGACACTTTTTTTTTCTTGAATTTATTTGTAAACACGGTTTTTCATTTCCTTTATTGTTTCACGTTAATTTACACTGAAATAATATCCGTGCATAATATCCACGCTTAATATCCACGCGGTACGTTAACCTCTCGATGTTGCCCGAGGACATCGCAGGTGCAACGTATAATCGATATTCCCGACAATCTTACGTAATGGAGGGTAGGTGGCCTATCGTTACCAGCTATACCACGTATACACTGCAGGCAAGTCAATAAATTATCGTACTATTCCTTGATAACGACGTATCGACAAATCGATAGGAAATTCGTATCCTACGGGCGAATAAGATCGACCGTGCAAACACGGTATAATCGTACAGATTAACCCGTAAGCGTTATAGCCACTGCGCATGCGCACTTAACGATACTACGCATCGAGTCAAAACAACAACCGTTCCCGACGTTCTTCGTCCCGCAGAGAAAATGCTAAGGGTCTCGAAAGGAAAAAAAAAAAAACGAAAATCCGTAGAACAATCAACATCCCTTCGAACCACGTACGTACGCACTTCAAAGTACTATCCACTATTCTTTTCGAATTCCACACTTCGTAGAAGTGTTCTTTTGATCTGGTTTTAACACGAAATCACGCGAACCTCTTTTTAGACGAAGAATTCCTAGGGCATTAGGTTAAATAGGCATTCGGCGTAGAGTCGTTTCTACAACATTTTTTTCCTACATCATATACCTATACAGAGACGAGCGACGATACCTTCCCAACCTGATTCACGGTACAGCACTAAAGTTCTCCTCTTGACGATTATCGTTAAGGAGAACCATAAGAGCGTGTCGAAGCCAGATAAACAATCCGTCGCGATGTATTTGATCGTCGTGCATACAAAAGTTCTCCCCTCCTACAATACACCAAGAAAGACGCCACAGCGCGCAGTGCTCCGTAACCACTGAAGGTGGACGAAGGGATGAGTCCCTATGCGTACGTAAACTAACGGCAGTACGTACTTTGAAAAACACGACACGTCCTACCAACCCTGGACCAGCTCTCTCTTGTAAACTCGCCTGTACATATTCAGCGGGGAAACAGCTGTTCCTACTGTTTGTTTCAACTACACGTCCTCATAATCCCATATGCTTTTCAAACCACAGACTCTTTTATGGTACAAACCGACGAAAGTTTTTGAAGCCTCGGCACTACTGCATGCCGTGTGTATAGTATTGTAAGTGCGCCGCTTGGCTGAGGATTCATTTATTATTTATATTTCACGTAAAACCGTGAGCCGACAGCAATTCTTTGTTACTGTGCACCATGAATTTTATGACGCAAATCGTTCACGCCGGACTAGCTAAGAGCTTTCTTCAGCATTTTATAGAGTGCTTATTTTACTGTATCAATTTTTGTAGGTTAGGTAACTGGGGTTTGCCTTATTTCAGAACTCATAACAAGTGCAATGACAAAGGTATATATATATATATATATATATATATATTAGAGAGTTAATTTAATGTGGATCGTGAAGGGTTGTTCATATAGATATACGTATGTATGTATATATATATATATTTAAGATATGTTACGTATATGTATATACGTCTGTAGCTTCAGGGTCTGCGCAGGTTACGCGCCAATGCTTTTAGGCTTGTTTATGTGCTTCTGCTTGAGCGTTTTTAAGATGCTCGTTTGGGAACTTTTATGGGACAGGACTCGAGTATCGAAAAAGATTTAGGGGATTCCGTGGATCCTTTTATGATGTCTATATTTTGTCTCCGTCTCTCTTAAACGTATTCTCGACAGAGGCGCAGCGCTTGGGTACATCAAAGGACGATGGATTTGGCGAGGGACGTCAGACGACAATATAGTCGCCGATGCAATAGTGTAAAATATTTATCTCGGGTCATGCGACGCGATTAGCTTATCACCAGAGGGAAATAGTGTTGCCAAACAATGTTAGTCACGGCTATTACCGCCCACGAATATAAAACGAGCGACCAGGAACTTAAACCGAACATGCCGTACGCACGTGCTGGTTCTAGTTGCACAGTCACGACAGATGCCATAAAGCTAGATTACACGATGAGCAAATAAATAAAAATCGAAAATTAATAATAATTTAAAAATTCACGTTTTCTTGATTTTCTTCCGAGAAGAAAAAGAAGAAATTGACAGCTCGCGCCCATCTCGCAATAATCGCTCATCCTTCTCTCTACAATAAAATCAAATGGTCCATTTTTCATCTCAGCCCGTGACTTCTTTTCGATGTAAATTTATCGCGAAGTACACGCGTCTCGCGTTCCAAGCTAGTTTTACCTGCAATCCTCTTTTTTTCGTCACTTTGCCCCACTAACCGGAAGTGTCATTGAATCGTTTCAAGAAAATTCACATACGTCACTTTTTCTTCACACATACGGGTACACGTGCTCGTGTCGAGTCTGTTACGCAACCACTTAGCGAAATATGATTTTGCCTAATTAGCAATATACGGTGCCAGCTTCGTCTGGAACACTGGGACAAGTTGTCTTTGGTCCAGACGTATGGGAGGCTGGGACAACCGTGGTAGCGTGAAGCGTAACAAGCTCAGGTATAACGTCTGGACTAGCGTGCGGCTAGTTGAAGTCAGAGCCGTGTGCGAGACACGGAATGGAATGGAACGGAACGGAACGGAACGGAATGGACTGAAGTGGACATGGAGTGCTCGTGAAGTGGGTATGGAGTGAAATGGAGTGAAGTGGCGCATTCTGTGACTCACCAGTCACTGTAATATTCACTGTTGAAGCGGGTTGGGGAAGTGAAGTTGATGTTGGGTCAGCGCACCTTGCGCTTCAATCCACTTGTGTTTTATTTCGAGTGGTCGTTGCTGTAAAGTCGAGAAAAAGAAAATTTACAATTCTAAACAAGAATTTTTTTCCAAATTTTCTCCACGTCAGACTTTATCTTATATACTTATTCGGTCTTGTACTTGCTCATACGTAATTACGCAACCTTATGTCACCGTGACAGTTGCATGCATCACGTGTGTATCCGAGCACGCGTGTTAACAAATGCAAAGGGAACGTACTTGACGTGCCTTTGCTAATCGGTTGGTTAGACACGGTTATCGTTGTTCGACATTGACCTCAACCGGTCGGTCATGTTCCTTGAACCTCTTGCCTGCGCTATAATAAGAATGTCTGTATGGCGTACGATGTGCTTTTGGTTAGGTTAGGTTCGACGCATTTTAATTTAATTATATCTGTCCTCCGAACTACGTTACTCAATTCTTACACGTCGTAGAATTAAAAAATATTCCATTTTGAACTTTTCACAGATTCTGACCCACGGCATTGATGTACATTTTTATTTTGAAATTTCTTCCTTCTTATGGAACAAATATTTTGATCGTCATACTAACAGCTATACACGCTTGTCTTACCACCATCGGCTTCTATGATTGAATAGCGGAAGTAGATACGTATAACCGACGTAAGACTCTAATCGACGCTAATAGAAGTTTGATTTTTTTTTTCATCATCGAATAGCACACTCACGTGAGACCACCCATGTCCTACAAATGAACCATGAGTAAGTTTTCCACATTTCGATCTCAGGATCTAATGCATACGTGGTTATTATCCGTGTATAAGGAACCTCCTTCGCTAACGAGTCTCCCCACATGGTATCATTAGCCACACGAGAACATAACCTAACCTAATGTAAAACATAAAAGTCAGGTTCTCAATAAGCATGCGGTAAAAACGATCGTGTAGAGAAATCTGCGTTTTTTTTTTTAACATGGAAATGATAAATTGCATTGAACGTAGTAGAGCATTATTTCGAATTTACAAGATTTTTGGGACTTTCGTAATCGCGAATTTGACGTGTTAGAAGAGTCGATTTCTTTTGCTACGCTTTTGGTTAAGTTATCAATGCACTACGATACCCGTGCGTATTTGTACGACAGAAAGACGCATACTTATTTTTGATGCTGCTTCCGTATGTACGTAGGTATCGCAGCTTGGATGCGGCTACTAATGTAAATTAAGCCGTGCATGCATATTAACTAGAGGTTCTTCCATGTGCTGCGGTTACGTGCGAGATATCATCTTCTCGTAACGCATTTGCAAATGCAAACGCCTTGCTAAATTATCCGTAAACCAGCAACGACGAAACGGTACATTCGAGTGTGATACCGTGTGTATATATATATATATATATATATATATATATATATATGGCATAGGTATAGATCCAAAGGCTTTTCTATCTACTTCAACCGGCTGGAGTGGATGTTCGTTGTGTGCACAGCCTAAAGCATAGTACAGAGTTGGCTTTATGCAAATGGAAAACTGTGAAGAATTTTGGACGATAAGAAAATTACATAATTAAATTTTTTTGGAAATTGAAATTATTCACGAAATTTCGTAGCTTCGTAAGGTATGGAATTACGAATTGCGAAAGGATGACTTTTTCCCCGGGGGGGGTTCTATGATCATTATTACCAGAGCTCGAAGCAATTACGAATTACATTGGAAATTTGAGTCCAGGACAATCATACGGTAGAAACGATCGTTTATGAAATTAAATAATTTCCCAGCACTGGTTGTATAAGTGATTTGATTTTATAGTCGTTTTTCTTTTTTAATGTCGGCTTCAGACCGGTCTCGTTATTCATTCATTTTCTACTTGATGCTGCTTTATTATTACGGTCCTCTGCTCTTACTTTTTAGACCATGCTCACGGACTATCATTATCGTCATTAAATCCTGTTCGTAAAGCCAGAAACGCTCCTGTCACTCTCTCGAAGTGCTTTTGAGAAAGGACGGGCACCCAGCCACGGCGCTTCGATCCCGTTTGATACGCACGAGCGGCTGAAGCGACGCCTTCCGGAAAAGCGTTTGGAGCCCGCGTTCCGCGTCTTTCGAAAACGTCCCACGCATATGTCGCACGTCAATAACCTTATCTGCTTGGGTTGACGTCGTAGGGTCGCGTGACAAAAAATTAGTGGCGCGTACCTTCCGCTCGTTATTAATAATACCTTTTTATTTTTCTTTCTTTTTTATCACTGTGGTTTATGCTTCGTCGCGTAGAGACCCGACTATACCGGTTACTTCGTTTCTCAATGACGCCTATGGTAGGTAATGTGGTATACCGTGGCATGTCTTCCAGCAATATATTGTAACTGCAGATCAGGATGCACTTCTTTCCCATGAATATTTTATTACGTGCTATAAATAATTGAATTTTCATTGTATTTGACAGTAGTTCATGAAATAATTCAATGAACGTTATTGTTTTTTAAGTTTGACGAAGTTTTTTCTCTCTTTCTCAGTTAATTGTCCTTACTGTCAAATACATCGTTTTGACACGTTGACAGGTTTCAAGTGTAATTGTTATAGTTGCAGTTGTATCAATGGTCTTTGATTTTTTATTGTACGACAATATATTTGTACTTGTCAGACTGTCGTTGTACGTAATAGGATGATGGATATACACGTGTGATATTTTCATTGATAAATCTCACTATCAAGCCTGACGACAAATGGCCTTAGGTTAATAAAGAGAGTCTAGCGATAACAGGCCCCATCGGGATCGGTCTAATAATTTATATTGTCGAAGTATACAAAAAATTTTTTATACGTTACAGTAAATTTTTTTCATTTATCACAGTCGAGCACTGAATTATTAACTGCTTGATAATTGCTCTCTTCTCGATGAAGGCATCTTTTTTTTTCATAGTAAATGGCCCCGATTCGGACCCGAGACTGGCATCACTTCAAAGCCATTCAAAGTCTAGGGCTCCCGGCTGATTACGTTCCCATGTCACGTTAAACTCCGGGCTTATAAATGCCGTAATTTATCACGAGCGATAATCGTCGATCCTCTTCAGTCACTCGGATTGTCAGTACCACGATATCTTATGAGCGGCGTCATCGAACTCGTTAATTTTCATCTTTATTGTCCACGGGTGAGCCGTAGGAATGGATACTCGGACAGTGAATATAACAAGCGTGATTAATAAACGAATAAATTATACGACGATTATCACCGTCGATAAAATTATTATCGAAATAAATGATTAAATTATTGTACGATAAAAAAACATCAGTCGATTATACAAAAATATTGATAACCCATCGACAAACTGTCTTGGAAAAAATGTCCCACTTTAATTAATTAATTAATTAAATTTTTTAATAAAAATGATATAAAAATTCAATCGTACTCAGCCTAAAATTCGATCGTCTTAACCGTCTCTAAATTTTCTTGCGAAAAAAACAATTTTCAGGCCAAAAGTCAAGGGAGGGGATTTCATAAGTCTCCGTACGAAATCATTACGAGCTGGACAGTCTGGGCTGCCTACTGGTGATTAACGATAAAGTGGTTAAGCAGTGTCGTAATCTATAAGAGCCAGTAACAATGGTCCCGAAACAAGAACTGATACGTCAAGTCACGTTTCTACGCCTGGCGCCATGTTTTTTGGTCCAGCCTCCGAATCCATTGTTCCTCTAAAAATGTACTTCTAAGAATTCAACGGATCCGACTAACACCCAGGTACACCCAGTTCTTGAAGGTCCAGCATCCAATCCCTATGATAATCTTCCACGATACAATTACAAGCAAGACAGTCAACTACACAGCCAGTCTCACAGATCGGTATCGGCATAGATAACGTCCCTCGTTACACAATGACCCAACTAAATGCATCCAAAAAGTCATGTACCTGCCAGCTGCCTAATAACTCTTGATGCATCGCGCTGTCCCTCCCTTGCTTGACATTTTTTTTCCTCCCCTCAAACATACGAGTTTACACTGACTCCTATATGCGTACAGTGCCGTCTCGTGACGAAACCACCAAAGAGATGTACTCTCGTGGTTGGCTCTGCGCCACGAGAGGATAGTATTACAGCATCTTTACACGGGGAAAGAATTTATTCGTTTGACTGTCCGATGGTCCAGGACATCCCGTCGTGAATAGTCCAAGTCGGTACGTGTAAGAATGCCCGGCCTAGTCTCGTACTTCTCAGAAAGAATTGACAAGATCCTATAAAATGTAGAATTCACGAAAACCTACGCTGGTCCAGTTTGGATTCTGTTACATAAAAAAAAGTATTACGATAACTCACACTTTATCATTCGCGAGGATCAATCTCTTTCTTATCGATAACGTAAGATCTCAGTGACAAACTTAGGCACTGCGAATGCGCGGTTTACTGTCGTAAAACATTCCAAGCGACGATACTACCTGCCGATGACGCCGTAAGGTTTTCTGTGGAGAAAAAATAAATAAAAAAGAAACGCAAAGGCCCATCCATACCGTACGAAGGGGAATTCGTTCTTTTAGGCGCGTGTAAACCGGTTAACGTATCCGTCTAAATTTTCTCCGTTTCGTTGTAAAACGTCCATTATTCTCTGGCTGATCGAACAATACCGTTACGGGCTACCGTCCGGGATGTATTTTATTTATGAGAAAATAAGCCTCTGCTCGTGATTGGAGGTTGCCCTGTGGAAGCTGTGAACAGCGCTCAGAACGGATCGGGACCACACGCGCGACATGTCGCGAAGAATCCACGGTCTCTTGTCTCTTATCTGATACCTCGTAACTTATATATATATATATATATGTATTTACCTACCTTACCACTGACTTATATGCTGCCTTATGCCATGCACCGCCTTATGCTACCTTTCCAATGCACGGCAAGGTTTAAGCCGAGAATCGCAGCCACGATATCGAGATATTGTCTATTGTCACGGCGTAAACATAAACCATATTTCTTTTCGAACGTTCACGGTTTCTCTTATGGGACCCATGTCTTCCCTCTGCGTCTTGGCTCTTTCGCTTTGCGATGGGACTAATGCAATAACGCGTCTTGCCTCTTAGCTATGGGCAATATATGTACACAATGAATCGAGAGATCCGATGCAGTTAAAGTCCCTGGAGTATGATAAATCAACGCCGGTACCTCTATACCTATAACGTGCAAGCCAAAGACTTCTGGAACTTCGAGAAGGGACTTCGACTTTGTATCACACGTGAATCGTTATACTGTATTTTAACTAGGGTACCTTGTGAAAGGATCAGTATACACGGCTACCTGAAATTTATGGCATTGGAGATTGGCGCTTCTGCCACTGCTTCGCTCATAATACATTTATCATCGTTTGCATGACGTTTTATCGGTTTTTCGGATTTCTATGAGAAGCCTTCGCACGGGGTGCCGTATAGATATATACATACCTGAGATTAACCTCTACGAATCGCGTCTCTGTATATCCACGGGATTACGAAGGATATCGAATCGTCCTTTAACGTGAATTTATTTGGAATGTTATAAACAATGGATCAATTTTTATAATCAATTTTTGTCTTTTTTCGGTCTTTTTTTTTACTATCAACATATACGCTGCTCGAAAGTTATACGAGGAGATTTTTTGAACATTATTTTTCTACCTATTCCTTTGGCTCTATATTATTTTCTCGAATCAACATTTTTGTCTCCTGTTGTTATTGTCTCTTTTTTTTATGGGAATCAAAATCCTTCCCTCTAATGTACTTTCGCCTTGTAAATAAATTCAGGACACTCGAGATACATGGTGGTATCAGGGGCGGTGACGTAGCTCGCGAATATGCATATAGGGTGAGAAAATATATGTCTATTCGATAGGTACGTCGTGTCAGAGTAAAAGGCGGAGTTAATACAAGTCGGATATTCCTTTCGTGTTCTACAATGCGCTTCTCGCGCGAGCCTTCCTTATGTACAATAGATCCCAGCCGACCCACCGCGTGCCAACGAATGACACTTCCTGGATTTCCATGACGCAGTGACTGCCTGGTGCTCTTCCCTATCGTACCATTGAGACCGCAGAGGACTCTGCTATTTACCATAGCATCGTTATGCGATCGTTAGAGGTGCCCTTTTGTGCACGTGTGAAAAACGGCACCTTAAAGTGGCTACGGCCGACAGCCTTCGACGACATTGAAAACAGCCCTATTGCTCTACATATCACTTTTACATCGTGTCTTCACTCTGTGACCACATTCGGATTTAATCGTAATATTAATTTCACAATATTTCGTATTAAAAGATTGTGATTTTGAAAAAGAAAAAGATGAAAAATTTGTAAAAATACATTTCTTTCTCCTTTTCACTAACTGGTTCAGTCGCTATAAATATGTCGTTAGAATCGTACGGCTTATTTCTGGTCTCCAGTCTGTCTGCCTGATATATGGTAAACGATAGTGACAGTGGGTACTATTGTTTAGAAATTATCACCGTGTCCACCGGTGGAATGTACATTTGCATATAACGTAAGGTATACTGGGTAATGGTGTTTTTTCTCTTTTTTTTTTCTTCGATTTTTATTTTTACACAGCGCCATAACCTATGCCGAATACGCTCGGTATTTGTGTCAGACTTTCGTCGGCCGATCGAGTCTCCGCGGCTTTTAACAGATAGATATACGAGCGTCGAGACGTCGGCTCGAAAGGCAACTAACGAATTGCAAACAAAACGATCGCGCCGCACTTATCTTATCCGGGTGTAGCCTCAAGCGGCGTCCGCAACCGTCGTCGCCGTCGCTGCTTGGACTAACAATAAATTCATTACCGAGGCTCGACAACGCCTTCCACTCGTAATCTCTTGACATACTTTACGGTACACCTATCGCCTGCGTCTAGCATCTCTTTGAGCGCGGGGCATCAAGGGAACCTCCTTTTTTTCGGCCTAATTCTTAATTTGGGACGCGTTAATTTCGGAGAAAAAAAAAATCAATCGATACAATTAATTAAGCGAAAGCTTAACGATATTTTGTGAATCGACGATATCGACGATCGATCACGTAAGAAGCACGTCAATTTGGTTGGGATATAATCACTTATTGATAACGAAATTCATGTTATACGTATACATATGATAATTCAAGTTTTACGGGTGGCGATTGATTTTATTGAATTTTTCAGTATTTGACGCTGGACCAGTATGAGATTATTTACGTAGGGACGATTTTGTCCCAATTTCAATTGATCAATTTTTCGGCTGTTATTGAGTAGGTTTGATCCGTGTGGGTATGTCATCTCGGGATTAATGATACAGCAGTGCAGCATCTTTAGCAAGACGATAAATAAAAAAGGTGATATAAGTTGAAAATATATCAAAGCTACCTTTCGTGTCCTACTTATTTCTGCGACTAGAATCTTCGACGTGGAATACATATTTCACGGGACCGGGTATAAGCTCGATCGATCCTAGGATGTAGGTCCATATGGGGATGGGAATGCACTCGACAGCCGAGCAATAAATTTCACGTATACAAAAGGTATGACAGAGGGAGCCACCACTAAAGCATATTATGCAAATATACCTTGATATGCTTTTCTATCTTGCATTCTTTATCTTTACACCAAGAACGTCGAGATATCATCTTGTCTACAGGTTTTCGATTTGTTTCTTTTTTTTTTTTAGTCCACCGGTTATATACGCTAACAAAAGACGTTGTTTCCTAATGGGATTAGCAGGATTAGCATCTTATCCCTTGGACCAGATCACGTGTGCACGTGTAGGCCGTTTCGAAAAATATCTCGACCATGCTGTACTATATACAGATACTAAAGATAGCCGTATTTCAGATTTAAAAAATTTGTTATTCTTTTTTTTATATAAAATTTTTCTCCTGATCTTCGATTCGTCCGTTTTCATCTTCGCATCTTGTATTTTATTTTGCACGCGATCCCTCCGAAGTTCGCGCATCCGGAACGAGATATCGATCGTAGGTGGGAATAGAGAGATCGATACGTTGAGATGGAATCTCGAGCGATTCTTGATCTCCGATTTCATCGTTCTCTCTTTGAGGTTAGGTTAGTTTCCTTCTTACGTTAATAATTCAAGAGTGGCTGCGACTCGTGTTTCAGGTGTTGAAGCATTCAGGTTTTCTTTTGCATGACTTGGTTTGATCCTTTTTTTTTCTTTCGTTTTTACAACCTTTTTCTTTTAGGTTTATGGGTATACACTTTTTGTAGATATCTTTCGGGGATACAGTATCGACCTGAGTAATTTGCTACCACCTTGACAATTTTGGATTCAATCAGTCGCATCGTTTTTGCATGTGATTTTGAATGTGACTTGAAATAATGATAATGAAAAAATAATAATAAATAAACAATGATAATCGTTGACTCGAGAATTTTTTATATAATTAATTGACATTTCAATAACTCGCATATTTACGATCGCCACTTGTAATAAATTTATATAGTGACTTTTTTGACTTCATAAAAGTCGCACTTGATTTTATGAAATATTAAAATTTTTATTTTTTATTTTTACTCTTTCTACTACCAATCATCTGCACTCCGCTCTGTCAATCGATTCTTTAGTGGGTACTAATTGCGAGTCAATATGTTCTTGTCTAATTGATATTCGAACCGCGACTCCATTAGCTGAGAGTCACGCTCGTGAAAAAAAGGTGGGAGCCAAAGACGAAGAAAAATAAAAAAGACCAGCTGCCTGGCCCAAGCAAAGATAAGATCACCCGATAGGATGATTGAAAAAAAATAAATAAATAAAAACAAAACTAAAAACTCAATGTTACGTACAAAAGTATCGTAACGGCGAATGATAACAAAATTTTCTCTCCCCTCGTGAGAAATAAATAAATCGATTACTCTCCTCTCCTGTTCCAGGAAGAAGCTGCGCGAATGATGCAGATAAGAAAATACAAAAAAAAAAAAAAAAGAAAATAAATAAACCGTATAAATTATTTGAAAATTTACATCGATCAGACTGTCCATGGTGTATACTATAGATAGCTGCATAAACTATAGATCAGCATCTTCAAATCTTCAAGCTCTTGAAAATCTCCATAAAACATTTTGAATCTCACACGAACTAAGATCAACGCGTGAATGAAGATCGACCAGAGTGTTAGATCTTTACCATTATCATTATGCCTCTCACAGGTACTAAAATCTATTGATATACTTTTCTTTCTTTTATTCGTCACGTGTCTATCGACTGCACAGACATCACGGGCGTGTCTATGGTAACGAGCCTGCGGCATTCTGGGTAAATTCCTTTGTTTCGTTACAGCCGAAACCAATCGAGCCCGATACTAATTTTACTTGGTTCAACAGAACCGAAACCTCCTGCAGCAGATTACTTCGAACGATCTATGTCGATCTCACCCCACAACCGGTCATTCGATCGACACGGACTGGCAATTACTTCTCGATCTATAAATCTCTGGGCTCGTTTTACGGTAGCGTGACAAGCCGATCGCGTGCAGCCCATTGCATTTGAATTTGCGCGCGCACAGCGCGTACCAGTATTAACCTCACGGCAGTCAGGTATTTCTGACACAAATAAATCACGAGGGAAGCGTAACGGTACAGCCGCAGGGTTACGTTCGAATGTCCCATAGAACGAAAGAATCCTGAGCGTCTTACGATTGGTCGATTGGGGAGGAAAAAAAATAATTTCAAAATATTTCCATTCGAATATTGAAAATTCACGATTTCTTGCGTGCTGAGAAAAAGTGACTATTTTATTTTTTATTTTTTTTAACGTTATCAATCATATCTATTCAGCCTTTTATCGCGGTGAATTTGACTCACGTTTGGTTAGGTATTAAAATATGTACGTACACGTGGAATCGCACTGGTTACATAATATTAAAAAATGAAATTTTTATCTGTTTTCGGTGACGGTACTGCTCGATTGTTATCATTGTTCGCGCTATATAGGGTGTACCGTTATAAATAATCATCCTGATTATCTGCACTCACTGCTACACACCCTGCCTCTTGAGATTTATATCCATCCCAGTATACGCTTACGCGTCGCTGACATTTTCGTTTGAACGTTCAAAGAATTTCGTAACAAAAGGTCGTAACAGTCGTCACGCTGCAATGCTCGTAAGAGGATACGTTATAATGCTATGAGATATACCGGGTGTTTATAAATTAAACATTCTTTTTTTTTCCACCTTACCATAAGCGCATAAGTCTCTGACGATACTTTCGGACGGAGTTAACGGCATCGAAGTAAAGCCCCTTCACGGTGTGAGTTCCTCGTAGTGGAAGACGCCCGGCAGTCAATGACTAAATCCGATTTTAAATTCATTGGTTACGCGATGGTAGAGGAAGCGAGAGGGTAAACGGGCGTATCACGATGTCGAAGGCGAGGATGGGTATAGAGAGAAAGAGAAGCGGCTAGAGGACGGAAGGAATAAAGAAAAAAGAAAAAAAGAGTTGCTCATCGGTAGCAGGAAAAATAAATCACGATAAAAGAGAAAAATAAAACGCGAAGACTCTAGCGTGGAGGGGGTTTGGTGGCCCCCCTTCGATAACTCGAAGCGATAAAGTTACGGCCCTGAGGACTTACTTTATTAGTTACTATAACTGTATACATATCCATATGAATTTCCGAAACTCTCAAGAATCTTCAAAGTTACACGTCACGCTAACGTCGTCCCCACCCTCATACATAACCCCCTATAAATTCTTGGATTTAATATTTTCATGGCGCCCCGGGCATCCGCATGCTGTACAATAGGGGTACCAGGAGCGTACACACGGACGCGGATACAAAACAGACTCATTGGAGACAAACTTTGTAATTTAGATAGTTCATGACTTTACGAAGAACTTTTTCACCGAAACAAGTAACGCGTAGGTGTTATAGATACTACAGTATTGTACAACGCGGTGAACTATACGGCTGATTTCTTTGAGGACAAGTGAATTGCTGTGTGAAGAAAGAAAGAAAACGCCGAGCTGTTCTGTTATCATAGAAACAAGCCAACAATGTATTCTACGCATTCAGAAGACACGACTAGCCAATCCAATGCATTGTGGGCAGCCTGGAAATAATTTTAATTAACCCCCTGTCGAAGTGTCCCTGGAAATGAAAATTGTCAAGTAAAAGAAAAAGGACCAAAGTCACGTGTTCTAACGCTAGACAGGAATGATTCAATCCCCTTGTATATTATTGATATAACCACTTCCTACAAACGAAATCCATACCTCGTACGTGTCGTCCGTGTTTTTATGCTTTTCCATAACCGGTCGACAGTTTCAATCTGATATTCTTACCGGACACGGAGAAACTAGACACGAGTCCTTTCGACGTGCCTTTAAGGTCAATGACAGAATAAAAATTATTTTAGGCTTGATCACTCATTTAGGAAGTAACAAACCGAACCAGAATGAAGGACAGTTTATCTGGTCTGGCGCTTTTACCTAACCGTAATATACTACCAATAGTGAGTTGTCCTGTTTTGAGTGAATGCTCGGGCACTTTATCTCGGGATCGGGCTATGCCTCTAATCATCGTAGTTGAAGACAAGGAAGACTTTACCACCGCCTGAGATTTTGTAAGATTCACATGTTCCTTCGCCAAATATAATAATTATATTTTGCCTACCTTGATTTCGACGTTTATGAGCCGTCGAAGGTTGACGTATGATGAATAAAATGATCAGAGACCGGAGTTAGAGCAAAACCACGTAAACGAATTGAACAAGCAAACGAAGAGAATTCAATATAAAAGCAAAGTAACCATAAAAAAAGAAAACTGAAAAACTAATTCGGGTAGCAGAACAGCAAGGAATAAGAGTAAGACTGAAAAACTAGGTTGGCTGATGCACCGGCGGATAATGAGAGTCTCGACGGATTTGGTAGACGTTCGTTAGCAAGGATGAATTTTCGGGATAGGATTCGGAATTTTTACTATTGCTCCATCAAAGAGAAACGTCTAGCAAAAATAGTACAAGGAAGCTGAGTGTCATTGATGTTTGAAATTTCGGCAGGACACTTTGCATGGGGGTAAAGGATTTTCTGGGTCCGAATTTGAAAATAAAAAACATCCACCGTGGGTGCACGCGTGCACTTGAGTAAAATCGCTGATGGGTCAGGGCTATTGCCAAACTATATTTTTTATACATGTACACCCCTGAAAGGTTCATCTCGCTTTTCCTTAACCTGGGACTCGTATGCCAGATAGCCGCTTCCAAGGTCACTGTGCGACAGATACCCACTGATTAGCTTTTGATGGTTATCGACCGCGAATGGGGAACCTGACTTACCACGCGAATCGAAAAATCATTTTGTCTTTTTAAGTAAAGTTACGTTATTCCGCTAAGGGTAGTACGCATGGTATATAAGATTTGAACGTAACTCGTGGGAATAATATTCCTACAAACTAATAATGTATTTACCTCAATCTTACGTCCGGTACCCATCATACACCAACCAACTACCCAACAATCATCCTTACTTGGATTGGTAGTTGAATTGCCATGGGGATGCGATTCCATGGCGTCTCGTCCGGAGGCGGATCCGGTGTCGTGTCACGTTCATGCCAACTTTGCGACTCTCAAGGCACGCCATCGTTCCACGTTCATTGCGTGTTTCGCCGCTGGATTTTTCAGATGAGGTCGAGAGAGGCGTCTGTAAAAATCGCCTACGTTCACCCATTCCGTAACACAGGACACTGGCTTGCCTTCGATTTAGTCTTGGAGGTTACGCTATGTACAGGTACGGGTACGGAACGACCTCAGGCGGCTATATCCAAGTATCAAAATGCCGGGAAATAATACAGTACGGTAATGGGCCGATGCTTTCGATGTCATCTAAAAGGTCTCGTATCAGTGTAGTACCGTTTATAGCTGGATGAACATGCCTACGGGTCTTAATCCACTCTGAATCACTCTGAGATACAGGAGTCGTGTGTGTACCGAATGTGCTTCAATTGTGAGAAAAAAATGCAGATAAAAAAAATGCATGATGGTTTTAAGGGTGAGGTCATTTTTTTCAAGCATTAAGGGGTATGAGTGTCACCGGGTAGAATTGGTACGTGGTTGTTGAATCATTTCTAGGTTGCCGGCTATATATAGGTATAGCCGTGTGTAACTATGAGGTATATGCTTCCTGTGTAATTTGTGACGTTGCGGGCTTCGCTTCGGATTGGTGCGCTTGGAAAGCTTCTCAATGCCTCTCCATTGTTGTGGAGTTCTGCGTATATGTGAATCATCCAGAAATAGAGCCCTTAGAGATCAACGCCGCTTGGGAATCTCTCTGCCCTACAGACAGTGTGACGCTGCGCGCAAGCTCGAAATAAACTTTGCTGTAGTGCGTTATGCGTGTCTTTGCGATGAGTCAACGGGACCGGCGCGGCACAGGTGCCGGGCTCACGGATTAAAGCGTATGTGGGGCTCATTCAATTTTTGAATATTTTTACACTTTCGGGAAATTCGTGCTTGCGAATTTCTAGGGGATTTGCTTTGATTAAAGACACGACGGGAAGATCGATCAAAATTATTGCACGTACAGGCACTGTAAAATTTATACGAAGACAATGTGATTGAAAGTTTTTTTTTTTTGTTATTTAAGAAATCTTCATCTCAGTACTTGCTGTATGATATGATGTGAACTCTTGGCTTTTCTCTATAGGCTAGTATTTGCGCTATACCATATATAGGAATTATGCAATTTTTGATATGGGTACAACATTTTTTTTTAAAAGACGGTAACGGATACCGATACGATGTTAATAATAACAAGATTATTATGACGGTTGGAAAATTATCGGCAGATGATCCTGCGATCCAGTCGCTTCCGGGCAATTTCAAGCATCCTTGCAGATATCGGAAATGATCGAGTTCGTGATCTTCGCTTTAGATATAACAATCTGCGATCTTTTGCCTATGATGATTCAGGATGTACGGTTGTTGAAAGATAAAAAATTGTTTTTATATACTGCTCTTGATTCTTGTCGGAATTTTTTTATTTATTAATTTTTTTTTAATGAGACCAGACACAGGGACCGATGGGTCATTAACGTGCGAGTAACCGGTGACGATGCAAAACGCACCGTTCGCACGTTAAACCATGCAGGGATTTATCGGTCCGACAGGACGTGCATATAGTATCGCGCTTTTATTAACGTGCATGCTGAAAGACGCTTTTAATCGAATCTATTGTACCTCGCGGACAAACGCCGTAAGAGTTCCTTGAAATAAAACATGGCGCCGGGTCCACGAGCCGAACGGCGCGAAGAGCGAACAATGGCCTGCAACAAAACCAACAATGACTACAATAGCTCGAGGTGGAGAGGGAAGTTTGTCTACCGGTAGAAGTGGCCCTTGCACTCGAATTAAGTCCAAATTTGGCTGTATTCAAAATGGAACTCTAGGGCCGCCCTTATAACAGTACAATACACAGTACCTATATTACACATAAGATACTGTTAAGTGCATATAAAAGAAAAGCAGGACCTGCTTACATTATCAAATAATTAATCTGTAAAGCACCCAGAGATCGATCTTACTTCGAAAAAAGGATAGTAATTTCCAAAATTTAGAAATAATTAAACATAAAAAAAAAGAGTTGTAACGATTCTCTGTAAGGCCAAAAAAGTCATACAATTTTCACTTCGAAACGATAAAATACGAAAACTAAGAAAAGTGATTTTTTTTTCAAAATTATAACAATATTACGTAAAAGTGTCTAACACGTGTTCCAATTATTTTTCATGAAAGTTTATCGTTAATTGTTTATCTCCAAAATGATTTATTTACTCCGATAAGCACGTATGTCTCAGCAATGACTAACCTAACCTAACCTTTGAATATCAGCAATTCGTTGATGCTTTTGGCATATGGAATCTGCACCTGCTTTCGATGACTGTTTGATTTGAGTATGTAAAATGGCAATGGCATAAGCGTTATGCTTTTATGTAAACGATAGGAGGGCCGTTATTACTGACTATCGGTATGGCATAGAAGGTTGCTTATGTGCGACTGGTGACTCAGCAAAGGAATGCTGCACGCGCGCCCTGCCTTGATTGCCTATCAGACTCCACTGCCTTGCTGTTCTATAAATAATACGACACACGTATCTAACGTGAGCAGTACCTATATCATACGCGAGTACCTGTATGGCAAAAGGACACTACTTGTCTTTAAATATATATAAATAAGATCCAAGTGAAGAGCGAAGATCGACTTTTTGATAGAGGCTCGTCTAGCATCTAATAAAAGACGAGGAACGACGATAAACGTATAACAAAAAAATTTTTAATTCACACAATTATACATAGTTATACCGCACCGTATACTTAACCACTGTTCAAGTTGATTGGCAATGGGGGAAGTGAAGAAATTTTTTTGTTTAATCAATCAAATTTATATGTTTATGATATAAATATTTTTTATGATTTAAAAATTATAGTAATTCTCAGCGATTATTATGCTTATGTTACTATGTATATTCTACATTGAATTTCTTAGCTGCGTTTCTGCATAAGTATTGTAAAGGAGCCACAGTGCTATCAGCTTCTTCGTATCAACGGCAGGGTATAAACAGCGAGAAGCAATGCCGATAGCCACTCAAGGGAGCACCGCGACATGGGCTATGCTCGCAATAAGACATAACAGCCAAGAGTCAAATGGCGTTCCACAATAACAGGCCGATACGGGCCTCTTCGTATGTTCCTATCTGCATATAAACCTCGCGTAATGCCTTTGCATACTGCGAAATCCACTCACGCCTACTGTACCGATGATACCCGGCCTGACGTGAGCACTTGGGATTCGCAATATTACCAGTGATAGGTACCAGTTACTGGTCAGCCAACAGAGATTCGCTTCCATCCAGATATCGTGGCTAGAACTTTTTTCTTTTAAACTACTCTACCTTTATTTCGTTATACGTATTCCGTCCGCGTTATTCGCAGGCTTTAAGTTGAAATATTTGAATTTACTTATACGTATACTTTTTGTACTCAATACGCGAGACGCCATTTGTATTGATAGTGCAATTAAAGTGTCATTGAATTAATTGGCAATATTTACAGCGGATTTTTGAATTTTGTTATTAAAATTTTATTTTTATAATTTTCCAAAAATTTTTTATTTCCTCAAGTCCTGCTTTCAGGATCCAGGGTGATACTCGATAGGAATCTTGATGGTCCATACCATAAATCATTGCAGCTGATGCTCCTCGCTTATCTTCCTCGTTATATCTGTACCGAAGTGCAGTGGTTTTGCAAGTGAGTCCATATACTATCTGAGTATGTAAGCTATGGTGTCCATGATGTTTATGGTGTTCGTGGTGTCGGTATGGGGACGTCGAAAAATCGTCCAATGAGAAACGAGCCTTGTCGTATGTCGCCAGGTTAACGACGAGAGGAGGAAGAGCGTGACAATTGGTATGACAAAATTTTACAGATGAGAATTTCAGCGTTGGACATTATTTGATTGCAATTTATTACATCTGAATTCGTACACACGTGGAAGAAATGAAAATTCAATTGGCATATTTCATTGATAATCATAACGATCGTCCAATAGAATTATGACGTGAGACCCTCTATTAAATAAAGATTAATAAACTATAATTATAAATATATATCTTGAAATTGACTGTACTTTAATATAACAATTAAAGAAATTCGATAGTCATCTCCAAAATTAAATTTGCATATACGAATGTATGTACCATAGCTGTGCAAAAAATATATTTGACTAATTACATACACTGCATGTAACCATAAAATTAATCTGTCTGAAGATTAATATTAACTTCGTTTACTACTAATTACGCAAAAATCACGGATTATAATTAAATGTATTTATAATAGCATTACTCAAGTCGACCTTAATCAAGAAATTGCATGCGAATAGATAGTTGACGACTTATCATAATTATCATTGCGTGTCACGTATATTCGAATTTTTTACATACAAAATACCAAACGATTTACTTTCTCAAAAAAAAAAGTTATTTAATCGCCTCAACTATTTTATACTTTTTCTACAACCCCCTCTAACCCCCCTCCGCCCACCTCTTCTCCTCCTCATCCAATAAGCATGCAGCCTGCCAATTTCTCATCGTAACGATTTACCCAAAGTAGCATCGCGTGCTGACTCGATTTACCAACGTTCACTTTCTTATGGCGAATCACAGCACAAGACGACGCACATATGTACATACGTGTTCCGAGAACATTTATCAATAGAAACCATAAAACGACGAGGCGTCAAAACTATGCGGACAATTTTCAAAATTGATTACCCAAATTTGACAAAGTCATTAGTCGTTACGACAGCGTTCATAATGCTTGCCGATATATTAAAAATGTATGACACGCAATATATTTCAACTTGATATATTGCAATCATTTTCAAAAAAAAAAACGTAGTTCAAACTATACTAAACGAACCTATGACCTTATTCATTCCTATAGATTATAACGATTCGCACCGATTCTTCCTAAGCGGAAAATTATAAATTAATTGACCCTCTTAATCTAATCAAAATATCACAGAAGAATTTACGTAATATAACTAAAAAACCCTTTCGACCATGCTAATCACGTTAACGCATCCTTCATCATGCTCAGAACAAAGTTACCCTGATATACCAATAAAAGTGAGTCAGGTGAGTCTAATTTAATCGTTGACACTAATGAATTTCATGGTTACCACCAACCATCAAATATATGAAAAAATGTCACGGTAACGAACACGCCTACGATTGACCAACGAATGTCCGGCGAAGAAAAAGCTCAGTAGAAATTTAAAAATGTGCCGATCCGATTATTGAATCAGACACAATAATCTTTTAATTTACTTTTTTCCCCATCCGTCGAACACCCACGGATGAAATTTTACTTTCCGCCATCTCGTCTACTCTTCACGGTTCGTCCACGAATCGTCATACATTTTCTTCTTCTCGTCTCTCAAGCGTATATCGTGAATACACGTAAATAGCCGTCTAGCCAGTTAAAAATAATCTTGCTCGAATGCCGCATCAGATGCCAGATGCACCGAGTCGTCGATACGCACGGTTGACTGAAGGCATGCGTCCATGTAACCGTACGCGCGGATGATTCTCCTGAAACCAGAATCTGTGAAACAATTTTTTAACATTTAAATTATTCAAAAATTTTGTTTAGTTTAAAAAATCTAATACAATAAAAGTATTAGAATTAGGCCTTATATAAAATTGCCCTTACGCGTATCACGGTTATCAATCTTTTTACTGATCCCATACTTAGCTCTCCTAATCACCGTGTAATTACAACACAATATATATATGTATATATAGATCAAAAGTGAAATGCCACAGGATCTACTCGGTGTGAAATAAGTTCGATAGGCTCACGCGCTCGCCATACTGTCCTTAGGCTGTTTCAGGCATGACCGGTAGCTCGCGCTTATACGAATCTTTCCCATAACGTTCGACACGCTTCGATAATCCGACACTTGTCTCTGATGTCAGATTATAGGCACTGTTACATGTTTTATATACACCCGCATCGACATTGTATTCTCGTATATCTATACACACGCGTGAGATAGGTAAATACATAGAATACGGGCGAACTAAATGGATAAGATATACATACATATATGTATGTATCTACATTGTAGTTTATCAGTTGACACAATTGAACGTTCGTTGAAAATGGTTTATATGCATGATAAGGAAGTGGCGCCATAGTGATTTGATAATTATAAATTTTTTGAGGTTTTATAATTTTTCAAAATATAATTCTAATCGACTGGTCTTTATACCATTTTGTTTAAAGCTCAAATTATTTTATGCTCGACAAGATTTGAGTCGATGTGTTATGTGAATTCTGGTCTTGGTATGTCCCGCCACGTACTGGTTTCTAGGTGACGAAATTTGTATGCCTACAAATAACCGTCTAATGGAATTGATTTACAGGATCGATTCTGAACGTTGTGCGTTCGCACGCAGGAATCGATAGACGTTGTGCATTAACGCGTATGAGGCAATAAAAAAGCATTATAAAAATTACGTCTTTTATTGCTTCCCATGGGCAAACGTAAAGAAACGTTGAGTACGTGTATGAAACGAAAGCCAGAGAACAAGACGATCACGTAATAAAATTAACCTGACTAGTAATAAAATGGAATAAAAAATTAATTAAATTTTTTTCCTTAAAATCCAAACATAACCTAAAGCTGTGACACGTGTAGAAAAATCAATGCTGTCGTTAGGTCGAATATGAGAGAAATAATGGAATTCAGGGTGTTATTCGCCATTTTGTGTTATTTGATAAATATGAGGATCGTACCAAGGTATTTTATATTTTATTATCACAAATGTCATTTCGACTCCCAAGGTGTCACGTGACATGTAATTGGGCGTCGCGGCGCTCCTACGTGGTAAAGATGGAGACTGCGTATTTCTTGACGTCGTCTGACGAGCCGCTTTGCATCCAAATGGGACATGGGCTAAATCATGCATCGAAGACTCAAGAGCCAAGAGAGGCTCAAGAACGTAGGGCCGTAAGAGCCTTTGGATGAGAGGCGGTCCTTTTTCGCCCAATTATTCCAGTCGAGCTGCTTGGCCACTTCTGGAACGAGTTTCAGCTTTCTGCCTTTAGACGCACAAAAAACGAGGCTTTCGTTTAAAAGGATCCTACGTGTTCGATGCCCCGCGGATGGGTGTCCCTTATAGCTGGACCAGAGGTATCAGCTTCCTGCTGGAACAGCGTTAAGTAAATAAACCGGAGACTTGTTTGATATGAAAAAATGTTCGATATTGGAATTGGTAGAACGATTGAAAATTTTTTAAGTTACACAGTGAGTTACAAGATTGCAGAGGCAGATGTTTGAACTTTTGAGAAAGTTTAATGATGGAAATTTTTAAGTGCACTTACGTCGAGCATACGTTTCCACGACGTACTGTCTATATCTATTTCCTGTGATAAAAAAAGATCTTGGCATCGCACATGCGGTTCATTCTAAATAGATTTGAAGGTCAACTAAATAAGCATCTACAACGATGGAATTTGCAATATCCGCCCATGCAATTGTAACTAAGCGTACTGGCTGTTACTGTCAGTGACTAATAAGTAGAGTAAAAAATGTATTCGATTAAAATATCGAGTATCGCAAAAAAAAGTTATTGCCATGGCTATCTCGTTATATCATAAATAACACGTCAATTAATTTCTGTCAACAAGGTCGATCAATGCAATTGGCGAAGGACTAACAATGCCAAATTATCTGGCAAAAGTACAATTCTGCCAAGAACAATAATCAAACACGTCAGTACTTAATTTTACGAAGAATATTTTTGTGGAATTTACACCATGCAAATAATCAAACTATAAATAACAATATAAGAAATTACGGTGAATGTAATATAATTTAAACTGAACTTAATATAATTTATATTGTATCGCAGAATCGCATGAAAAGTTTTATAATTGAAAATAATAGAAAAGTCATGGGTATAGAGGAAATGAAGAGTATCCTCTCATTGGTCCAGCCGCTCGATCTTAAGGAAGCCGACATCTTTCGTCACGATGCCGCAAGATTTACACCCACTGTGTAGAAAACGCTTCCTGCCACTTTGATCGTGCTGCGCGGAAGAGGCTCCAGCGATTTCCAGACACAAGAAGACAAGAGACAAGCGGCCAACGGCTGAACAGCTAAGAAGGAGTATGAGGAGTGCATCATCATAGTAGATGCATCCACCATTCACCGATGCACCGATTAATCACGAGGTCCCTTATGAGCGCCTTCTCGTAGTAGATGCACTATAAATACTCGCAAGCCGAGCGTGTGAGGTCTGCGTTCATTCATGCGGACTAGGTACCAGCCAAGTGCTTCTTTTGAGGTTGCCGCGAGTAAAAATGGCTTTAGGAAATTATTCCATGTAGGTAATCAGTCAGATTGCATCTAGAGCTAAAGTTGCAGTTGGCCTTAGGCAACTGAAACACGGTAACCCTTAAGGTGCTGGTGATCTTGTTTCTCAGTTCTCTCTTTTCTGCTTCTCCTGGTAAAAGTCACGATCGACTGGATACTTACGTGAGTTTGATTAATTAACTCTTTTATTTGCCTTCCTCGTTCCCGGAAAATAATTCAGTCGGGAGCGTTTGAAAATTTACCGCGTGTCAGACTCGGAGAATGGATGCTGCGTTAAGTGAATATAGGACCCGCGGATGTGTGTGGGCTGCGTCCTCTTTCTTTAACGCGGACAAATCTCACTTCTATTTTTTTCTTCTTGACCCGATCACATTTTTTCATCGGTGTATTGACTCTAATCACGTGTTCATGCTTCATAAAGGCGACGTGTGCTCGTTGAAGAGGCGTGCAGGATTTACGCATCTTCGAGCGTGATGACATGCTTGATGAACCCTGCACAGAGGAGAGACTCGATGTCGTCATGCTTTTCATTATCAGTTTAAAAAAATTGTTATAAGTACTCTTCGTAGTACTACACCATATGCAGTGTATAATATACGTTAATCCAAGACCATTCATATAATACAGTAATCGAACTGCAGTGATATATCTAGTAAGCGAGAAAATAAAAATTTCCTGTAAACACAGTCAATTTAAAAAAGTAGCGGTTCTCGAATGAACGACAGCATAAATATTTATCGCGGTAAAAAATCAGTTTAGTATCTGGGTCAAAGATCATTTCTGATCCTGTATCGAAGCTATCAAAAGCGAAGGCCGTATAAAAGCAAAGTCATGTGAAAAAGAGCCTTTGGGGTCTTGAGATCCATGGGATTAACGACGTGACACCATGGGGTCAGTAGGTATCTACTTAGATATAAGATGGGAGCGTGAACAGGTTAGGGCAACGAGAAAATTTGACGAGGCGGTGAAAGATTCTATACTTTCTTTTTCCTCTATCCTTCCTTTCTCATCGCCGCACCTTGTCGATCTCATTTTATTCCACCGACGGATCCGACCTGAGATAATTACATGCGCTACCCTGCTGAGATCCCATAATATAATGCCTGGAGTTTCAGTCTCAACCAATGAGAAGTCTGAGTGAACTAGGAAGTATTTTCCATAAGAACGAACTAGAAGAATACACTACGCCATATATCGTGTAAACACCAATGACCATCAGTTTACATATCGTTACATAAACCGTACAGGTAACACTTTCACGAAGTCATCGAATATCCTGTAAAGATTTATAACCTACAATTTGCTCGCACGTTATTCACGTCACGAGTGCTTCTTGGAACAATCTGATAACAATGCTACTACAAACTGTATAAAAGATAGAACGAATTTACGAAGTTTTATTAATAGTGAACAATCGTATCAAGTAGTAAGCATTGCTTATCATTTCCTAGTATAACACGTACTCCAGATAGTTCGAGTAAGAGACAATTCCAGTTACCTTATTATCTCGTAGGCGACGTGTCAAAGTAAACAATTGCGATCAACAACTTGCTAAGGAGAACCGTGCCGTCCGTCATTAATAAAGTTCTCGAGAGTCAAGCTAGGTTAAAATATCAGCAACACTCACGCGGAAATATCCAATCTGTTTTCTCGATATTAAACCACATTACTATATCCAGTATTCAAGCATCTGTCGCAAATCATGCCGTCCGTCAACTTGACGCTGTCTGGAGGACGACGCCATGTTTGACCACAGCGATCGAAGCGCCCTTAGTTCGGCCCTCACTCACAGCCATAAATCCGTCGGTAAGCGAACGCTATAAGAAACGCTTTCGGTAAATGGATCACCCGTATTAAAATCACTATATACAAATATACATAACATGTATGCCTCGATTTATTGGGGCTTGTAAATTTACTAGTGGAATCATCCTAGACAGTCTCGAAGAATGCGAGCGCAATGAAAATAATACAAGGCGTAGTTCGAGGAAAGCGAAGTTGGAAGTGTGTAGCGCTGGTTGATAGTTGTGACGACGAAGGAGGAGGACAAGGAAGGCGTGCCCACTTATGCAAGCGAGTGATCCCACTGTGCTATAGATATATCTCGGGTGTACATACGTGAGCACTTATGCGCGTATGACGTTACGTACGGATGGATAAACGCATAGATATAAACATGGCGGCCGACAAGACAGGACAACGACGGGAACCGTCCTACATGGCCCACGCGTTTCTTCTTTACTTTGACTCTTCGGACTTCGGTCTTCTGTCCCCTTTATAATCGTGCACGTTCGCTCCCTGCCGCAACGAGGATACCCGACTGTACAAGAGGATACACGATCATAAGGTATGATATGCGAAGTACCTATAGCGAGACTAATGCTCGTACAGGATGCATTAGAGCACCTCGATCATTGCTTTGGTAATATGTTGCTGTTACTTATACATCATTTGTAATGTATTACCAGCCTATCCTCTTAAATGATCTCTTTAGGGTCGTCAGTGATGTACAGTTAATGACCTCTGAGTAATGCATTGATAAATGCACGTGTATATTTATCCTTAAAAATATCAGGCAACATGGGCTTGAAGCTCAAAGAGCTTGAACATACAGACTAGAAATATTAACGCGTACCAGGCTTTACGTAATCTTCGTTAAATCTGGACAGTCCAATTTAAATCATTCCGTCAGCGAATTTATTCTTGAGGCGTTTACATGAGTTAAACGTCAATCGGGATTAATGGAGCGTTTTCATTGCAACTTTTAATTAACAATTTGATATGGTCTGTACGCGTCGCACTACACTGTACAAAAGGTCGTGGTACGATTGGGTCTTTTTGATCGTTTTATCGGAGCATTTCGACACACTTAAAAAAGAACAGACTCGCGGTTCTTCATGGATATAAGTAAAACAATAAAAAATTAAATTGCTTTTACTGCATGGCAAACATACGTTCGTTGTTATCTGTACCGGACAGCGTTACTGTAGGGATACTATATGTTATGTCTACTCGGTGCATTCCGAATCGATGCACTTGCATCTTTCGTCCTCTCCCAGGAAGTATGCAATTCCTATGTTGCTCAAGGTGAAGCTTCGTTGGACAATTTGCTGCGGCCATGTTGCACGGGACGAGATAAGGCGGAATTCGTTATGCGAATCGCGTCCGACGTAGCGAAGATGCGGGCAATCTCGATAACAATACGTATATTTAGGCGATGCCGCTTCTCGCGGTATGCATACTCCACGTGCATGCAGTATGCACTTGCATCGGGATGCAAGCCGCTTCGTAGTTAGCAGGAGGCATGGCGGGCCCCGCTTCTTGGGTATCTCTATAATTTGTAGCGTCGGCTATTCGAGCGTGTAACTCTGTAATGACGTAATGACTCCGTCAGCCGATGGTAGTAACCTTAGGCGCTCACTTGGTTCGTGGATGCACCTTGATGCACTGGGATATGCACCCTCATGGTAGGTATGCGCATAATCGTCGGGAAGAGTATTCCTATACGAAACCTGTGTGCATCTAGTGCACGTTATTCGGATAGTGAGTATACGGAACAATTTTTTTTAACGGATAAATAATTTTTGCAAAAATTTTTGTACTTCTATTTACAAAAAAGAATTTTTTTTAATACTATTTCAAAATCTAGATACACTTGATGACGTCAGCTTAACGTGCTGTTACCTAACGGCGCATTTCTATCGCACGGACCCATAGAAGGGCCCCATTCGCTATTGAAAATGCGTGGGTTGATATATAACGTTGCGAGTTTTTTTTAGAACGCCGCTTATGAAATTCTTTATGTTCTCTTTGTTTCAGGATAAATAGACGAGAACTTGTGAAATATGATACATGAAAAATATGATTTGGGAAACATTAACCCTGAAATACGAAAGTGGAGTGGATATAAATATTTTGGAATTTGAATATAATATAGCAGTGTAATATAAAATATATTCTATTGCCCTAAAAGGATGTATGATATATTACTATAAACGTCAGCCGTCAATCTCACGGCAATGACGTCATGAGAAATAAGCATTGATATCTTTCATAAAAATTTCAAAATACTCATAGCCTAGTCTTCGTTATTAATCGTTAGTAAAGATATTTTCATTCTATTATTATACCGCTGATACGTATTGCGAATAAAGTCACATGCGAATCAATTGAGACGATTTCACTTTCGAAAGCTTCTACATAGCGTATCAGTATCCTCGTATGCATACGTCACGTAATGTCGACCAATTGTCTTACCGACGTTATTTTCAAATTTCAATTATCGGTTCATCAGTATTTATTGAATCCAGCAAAGATATACGTGACGAGTATAAGTACGTACGTGCACTGTAAATGTCAGTGCTGACGTAACACATCAGTCCTGAACTGTGCTACGGTATAATGCAGTTAATAAAAAGTGCATATCACAGCAAGTTAAAAAGAATAATAATTTGCCAAGAAAAACATTTTTCTTACCCACATATAAAATTGCAATATTTCCTTTCCCTCGCGGGGCAAAAAAACAAACGCCACTCCAATGTGTACCAAGACAATTAGTACCAGCAATGGCGTATAATAATATTGAAAGGATGCAGTCATTCCGTCTGGTACCATGTGTAGGTAGCCTCTCGAGCCACCTACGCGTGTGATACTTGTTCACATATGCGAATGCAACTCTCTCCAGTGCAATAGATCTTAGCAAGAAGTAAAATGCAAAATGTAGTATCGACTTGTGGTTAAAAGAAATTTTCATATGCAGTTCGCACGTGCTATTGTGAAAAATGCACACGGTGACGTCACTCGGGAAAGAGGAATGAAATTGCATCAATTTAACATTTATCCACTGTACATCTTAATCGGTCTCCAATTTGAATGATAACCTGATAACATTGAATGTTAACAGTCATTCCGTCTAATGTCATGTGTGGGCAGAGACATACATGCTACCCACACGCATGATTCGTCTGTGCATTTATTAACGCATGCGACTCTCTCCGATCAGGCACGATAACCCATAGTGCGTATCAACTGTTGAAATTGTCAGCCGTAACTGGTTTCGTGTCGTCGTTGAATCGTCAGCGATGCAATCGTAGCTGCGTATAAAAGTAATTGTCAAACGGTGACAGTTCAATGTCGGTATAAATGAATGACGATAAAGAGTGCATTGATATTATGCATAAAGTCATCCGCGTGATAACGGTATAACGGGTGTCACCAGTTGAAATACCAACTGCCGTTTAATCGGGCCACGGACGCTTTGCTGGTACTCACGTGAATTTCCTGTTTGTTAACGGACGTCGACCCAGAGTCGAAACTCGTGTCACGCCCGCGACGTTATCACTGTATATTTTATAAAGTCGCGAACCAGATAACATCGACATCGAAAAAGTTGGTTATCGTGTTATACCGGGGCTAAAGAGGGTTTATATTTATGTCAGGGATACCACGATAACGGAACCTGTATTTGCTCTCAATTGCCGATCGAACGAGAGGATCCTCTTGGGAATAATGTAGCGAAAAATTTAAATAAAAAAATTATGAAAATTATTTTGTGACTTGCAAGAATAATTTTTTCTTATCTATACAGTATCTGGTATTTACGGTATTTATCTTTGGGATCGGTAAGAGCTTTTCGTTCTGGAACTTGGGATCTCGATAGCACAACGTATTCGGAATTGAAAGTAAAGGGGTGAAAGGAAAAAGAATAAGGGTCCTCTTACTCGCTGGTATACAAATGTGCGTCTCTGCGTTGAATTTATACACGTCGTAGCGACGGCATGCGTCGCTGTCAACGGTGCAATGACTCACGTAGTATGCGTAACAAAAAGTAGATGAAGTTCCCAGCGCCCTGCTGACTCTCGTAGTCCTCTCGAGTAGAGCGGCTTCTGTTGCGCGAAGTTATGGTAGGAACAGTTATGATTCAGCCAGTAATTATATTTCACGTTACGAAGGTCCGAAATAGATTTGCTGGATGCTGGGAATGCCGGTGGGTACTCGGTTCACCATGGACCACGGAGATTGCCGCTAAATTAGACACCGGAGAGCACGGATACGCTCGTTAGCTCGCGTCTACAGTGCAAATAACTCGAAAGCTTCGTTAGACAGTCATCCCATCCGCGAGACGTGTTAATTGAACGTCCTTTCTTTGGAGCGGTATATCAAAATTAAAAAAAGAATTTTCAGCGTAGAATGACTAAAAAAAAATTTGTACCAAAATTCCAGTAAAATCTTTCTCAAATTACCTCAACGAAATAAAATATAACGATTGTCCCAAGCTCGAATAATTATATAATAAAAAAAATTATTTTTATTTCACTGCAATGAGAAACGCATTAAACTTCATATAGGTGTTACGGCATTGCACCTAAATCACTATGGTATGACGTGTAAAATGCCAAGAAAATTGCAAGCTCCACTTGTTCCTTTTAACAAACAGTACAAAACTAAGTGAAGGCAGAATAAGAGCTTACGAGAGGCGTTACCAGTTCACGATCCCAGCAATGTATCTCGTGGTTCGCATTCAAGACACGTCTGACCCAAAGCAATTAGCTTAGCTGATTCTTCCTTGCAATGTTTCAACCTCAACTACTAGTTCAGTTCCATAAAAAAAATAATTGGAATTTCAACAAGTAATCGAAATATCGATCATCCATCTAACCGGAAGTGTCAAGTCAGACAGAATGGATAAAATCCGTACCGGAAGTTGTAAGTGCAAAGGATATAAATAAATCTAGGAATTCGCGTGTTAATGCCAGTAGATACACTCGGTTCATAGTCAGCCGCACGAGAAAGTGACATCAACGTAAATAGTCGTACGCATTCTAAACTAAATGCATTCGCAACGTCTTGCGAGCCGTCCCCCTATTTATTTCGTCGGGCGAATCGAGCTTTTGCTCTTTACACTTCCGCTCGCAAATCCTGAAGCACCCGGCATTTCTCTTGGCAGCGGCACAGACGTCGCCATGAAATATCTGGCACGGATGACTTTGATCTGCCATACCTACTGCAGTTGGTATAGCTACGGTTGTAGTAGCTGTTACCACTTTTATTTTTCTACTCTGCACTGTTGTTGCTCTTGCATTGCTCAGCTTATACAGTTTTCCCAGACACTCGCAGCTGGACGAAATTACGACGCAGTCGCTACGTGAGTAACGTCCTGGGAACCAGGAAGCATTGGTTTGAGTTTGCGCATGCGCAGACGCTAGTTTACCCAACTGCGTACGCGTCTTCTCGTTGGATGGATGTCTCGACGAGGATCGTTCTGTCTCTCTCGTTCGCTCTCTTAACCCACCCCCCTCCTCTCTCTCTATCTCTCTCTCGCTCTCTACGTTTTGTAAGAGTTCTCATCGCGTGAATCACACTCACCGAAATTCTAAGTGCACCCGATTCTCGAAAGTCCATTTTCAGAATGTCCCAGCTCGGCTCGAATGGTACGAGACAATTTTGGAAATACACGTGAGATGTGCCTATTTTCTTATTTTAGAATTAAAAATTGTCTAGTCCCATCTACTTTTGTTACAGATAATTTTTTTATTTATAAAGTCATAAATAATGCAATGACTTTCATGTTTTCTGATGGCACGTGTACACTGTGATATATATATATATATATATGTACACACATATACATATATTACACAAAGCCTGGAGTTTCAGTACAAAGTTCTCATTAAGTTATTACAAAGGGATATACTGTTCTTAAGTTGAACTTTGTAATTTAAAAGATTTTACTGAATTTGCGATATATGTATGTATATCTATACGGATATATAGTTATACCGTATATTTGTGCTCCCCAATAAAGCATATAACCTTAATCCAGGTTTTTGGTCTTTATGTCGCGCCGATGGTGTTAAGTGTTTTTTTTTTAATTCCACGTAACGGCATCTCCACCATGGAGCATCGAGCCGCGATACTTCGAGACCAAAGTGTAACGTTCTCTGTGCCAATTAATTTTATAGGTTTCATGCAGCGAGGGCCTAGCGGCGAAAATTCCGTCTGCGGTTTTCAAAGCCATCGTTACACGCGACCGTATTGCGGGATACCGGCCTGTCTCTCTCGGATACGCCAAGAAGAAATACCTTGGGTCTGGTTGGTTTTGATCTGCCGCCATTGGCGTCTTTGGGCTTCCTGAGAATTGCAATTTGTCGCTGTTTTTTATTATGCGCACTAAAGATGCGATTAATGGCCAAAAGTTTCGTGACGTCGAACAGTCTTTTTGCACTTATCGTTCGTGCAGGGTCCGATCACCGCAGGAATCGCAATACGGTGTGCGACTTGAAGATTACGCAATTGAGAGTTGGTTGATTTGCAAAATTTTTTCAAATTTTTGGTATTATTTTCACATTGCAGACTATATATTTTGTTTATAATATTTTTTTTAATTCCTTATTGTGGTATTATATTACGTATGAGGAATTCTTACAGGGACATATGTGTAATCTGCCTTTGCCATGTGACGTCACTTAATACACCCATAGATTATGACTTATTCTACTTAACTACATGTAGCTATCATCTGGTTGCTATACACTCGGAAATGATATTCAAATTTGACGTTTCATACGATTAGATTTATTATCACTTTGTGAACAAATATCATAAATTATAACTTTTAGTATTATCAGTATTATCACAGATGACGACACCGTTTATTATAGTAGGTGTTTTCTCTGGTATTCTTTGTACATTAATTATCCCAAACTCGCACCTGAGTAAACGTATATTACATGTATTCGCAGCAGGTCGTCGCGCGACAAACCCATTTATACTTGGCACGACTGAATTTTGAATTTAAAAAAAATTTAACGTCCAATTACGAAATTGCAAGTACAGAAACAAAAAAGAGCAAAATTATTCTATACAGTCTCCCCTCTACAACTCTATTACTCAATTATTCATTTAAGAGGCAAGAGTCATTTCGCAATTCTACACTGTTAACAGTCGCTTAGTTCAAGAGACGTCAGTGTAACGGCAGTCGAATGAATAACAAGAAGTATCTGCATACCGATGCACTCGATTATGCAGTAATTATAAATGACGTAAAATGATTAAAATTGAAAAAAAAACATAAAAATTAAAAATATCAAAAGGAAGGAACGAAATTGAAAAATTCAGTTTCTACGTGTTTTTACTTTGTTTTTTTGTTCCTAAACTCTTTTACACGCGTAATGCAGAAGCGTCGGGACGCCCCGGAGAGGGACAAATCGGACTATGCATACAAGTCTTCTCATTCAAGCGTCCTTCCAGCCGTGCAACGCATATCTAGTATATATATGTATATGCCTATTCATTTACAGCTTTGTTATACGTAACACGTGCTACTGATGTAGTCGTTTACTTTTCTCCTTTGCTTACGCACATATTCACGCCCATCAACGCGCTTAGATCTTTTATCATCTTCAAGAGAATCCACATTGCGTAGCGCCTGGCGCGTGGGCTGTTTACCATAAAAAAAGATTTTAATTAACACAGATCGTTAAAAATTCTGTATTTGATGTTGAGAATTTTTTTCCGAAATTTTGTACTTTTACGGTAAATACACGGAAATTAAGAATTTAGCAATGGCATTATTATTATTCTCTCATCGGATACAATTTATGCAACAGAAGCCTGTCAGGTCGCTGATAAGAAAGAACCACGAGGTTCGAGTATAGATAAGGCTGTATAGAAAATTGGAAAAGTTAAACTTGTACAAGTTATTTAAGTGATCCTATTGGTCCGGTAAATATCGAAAAATATCTATACAGCTGATTGGTCGCGTAACATGCGTGGGCGTCAAAGCCGTAAATGTCATGAGTCACTACGTAACTCATATTTGTATATTACATATGTACAGTCCTAAATATGGGTCTGTATACTCTTGTACGTATTAACTTCCCACACTCAGGCTTATCTTTTTGTGCATTCGACTCACTTTCTTTAAGTAGCTTCCATCGACGACACGTCGCTGGCGCGACATATTTTTCTTATCGTTGCTACGCGGATACGGTTTGAAATTCGGTCGCGACATTTCACTTTTAAAGATACGTTATTTTGCATGTATTTTTGTTTTTTTTAACTTTTTCGATTTATTTTATTCTGGAATCTTTTGTTTAATAGTTATATTGCTGGCAGTGGTAGTACGTTAAGTTGACTAATTTTTGTAAAAGAATATAAATTTTCGAATCACGCATTGATTTTTTGGCGATTCATTTTGTGAAATATTTTCAAAATAATTTTTTTCAATACTCTTTTATTTCTTTTGTGTTTGCCACCGGTTTTCACTTACCGGAACCGATTTGCAGTATGTAGAAAAAAATTACTCATGTGGTACACAGGTGTTAAGTGCACATAGTATGCGCGTTTGAACGCGTGTTGTTATACAATTAGCAAGCAGTACGCTGCAGGCAGGTATACGTGTACATTTTAACGAAGTGAAGCTGGATAATTATTACCAATCAGACGTCATTTCGTAATTGCTGCTTCCTGATTTCTTCGAGAGGAATATTTTGTGCTTTCAAGCATATTTACTTAAAATTTCTCTCGAATAAATACAGAATAGGCTACACGTGGCACATTCGATTGTCGATAAAGATTCGTTCTCCGCAACTGAATTATTTGATAAGAACGTCCGGAGGCAACTGAAAGAAGCACGAAACATAGTATTTCCCTAAAATCCAAATTTTTTTTTTAATACATATTTTATTAAATTCAGTGGCACAAGGGTAACTACGGAAGAATTGATCTTTTTTTTAATAGATACTGTAATTACGTAATAATAGGGTAAGAATGGTAGAATTTGTTACAAGACATTACATGGCATACTGGAAATCTCGTAAATATCCAATATCGTTAATTCCTGCCTCATACGTATAAACATATGTATTCTTAAACGGACTTGGCAGCTCGCCAAGGGCTTTGCTAGAAATATTGAGCTAATGACTGCAGGATTGAGTTAATGAGTTTGAGAGCCATTCAAGATACGTTAAGCCCACTAACGAGGTCTCGCTATTTGAAAACGAATTTTTGGACAACCCAAGCTGCACTGTGGTTACGGATCGTCACGAGTCTCCGACCTTAATGCATACGAGTTCTTGCTAATTTACATAGCTCCGAGGCATTAATTTTAATGCATTCAAATTTATATATTTTTTACTACCACCTATGAAAATGGCCCGAGATAAAGTGTAATATTAAATTGAAACTTGTCAAATTTCGGACTGAAAAATTGGTTAAATCCAATTCGAGTGAAAATTTGATTAAAAAATTTTTCGTCAGAGAATAATTTTTTTTCTTAGAGCTATGATCAGTGATGACACCTCGTGCCCTTTCTTATAGGCAAGATTATTCATCGCGCATTAAGAAGGAGGTCAGCCGTGGATAATTAAGGTCGCGCTGACCTGGCATCGTTTTGCATCGCGACACGATTGCGTTCGGGCGTGCCGACTAATTTGTAAACGTTGCTTTCATAATTAGGTAATATGTCAACGACGTTTGGGTACGTTAAGAAGCCGCTATAGACCCTCTGATATTCCAGTGGAACTTATAGTGAGGATTCTACAATTTTTATTTTAACGTATTTGTATGCGGCATATGCCTGTACAGTCTTTGCTGCTTTTATACAGCAGACTACTAATGCTTCTTTGATTAATATGGCCGACGTCTAATCACTCTATAAATTCACTTTGAAAATAATTAAGAGGTGGATAAGACGTTCGCCTTGTTCAGAATCGATATTACCGATCGTGGAATCGTTCCCATCGTTACCATTTTACGACAGCAGGTGTTCACATCCTCCGGGTTCGTAATCTTCCATAAGTATTTCAAGTGTCTCTCAGGACCGCCATTACGGAATCCGTTAACGAGCTGACGGCGTTCACGTAAATCAAACGGAACGTGACGTTTCTACGTCGTGTTTATACATACAATTAGATGTCAAAGAGTACCAGCTGCGAGAGGAATCTGACAACCCGTAACATTTTACATTCGATCCTCTCCCATATCGTTAAAACTCAAAATAATAAAAATCCAAAATAATAAAAGTGGAATGAAATTTTATATAAATTCCTTAAAACGAATATCATTTTTATACAATTATACTGACTGTGCGATACTATCGAAGAAATAAATTTGACATGTATTAAATTTAAAGAATAATTTTATATAAGTTCTTTTTATGGAAAATTCAATTTTTTGAAAAGTTATACTCGTTTGCGGTCATTCACTGCAATGGTTACTGAATTATATATTATTTAGACCTGTATCGATTATTGGCTTTCTACTGGTAATTTAACTAACGAAACGTTAATTCTTTTTTTCTAGGGCTTCCAGCGGCCGCGGACCTGATTCTCTTTTGAACTCGGACCTGGGTCTTGATAAGCTACGCCCTGCTTCATCCCCCAGGTAAGCAGCTCAGCAAATGTTTTTTTTTATTATTTTTTCATAGTCGTCACCCACACGCAATTCCAATCCTCGGAGTCTGCCGCGCTGTGAGAAACCCTCAAAAAGTTCTACTGCCTGTACTCAACCTTCGGAGTGCACTTCGTAATTGAAAATGTTCCTTGGATCGATACCAAAAGAATTTTTTTAATTAAGCTAATCGTTCGAAGGGTTCATGAAATAAATTTTTCCTCGAGTATCTTTCGACCCATTGAAGATGCTGCAGATGCTTCCACAGTCGTTCGACTGAGGCACGAATAGTAATTCTTGAACTGGAGGGTTCTTATTTGAATTTGCAGAAGGGGTTGACTATTATATTTATAGGGTCAATAAATCCTCCCATTTCTCCATCCTCTAAAAAGAGGAAAACCTCTGTGACCTGATTTCTTCGTATTACGATTTGGGTATTTTATATCTACTTCCCGGGATAACACCCTATTATTCCAACCCTTGGCACACTCACGTACTCTGGAATAACAGTGTAACAATGGCATCGAGTTTTCCTCGCTTGCTGTGATGTAGCCTATTGTTATGAAAATGGGGATGATTAATGATCAAATACAAATGGGTTTATAGTGCGTTAACTTTTCTTTGTTCAATTTTTATTACTTTAGCGCAATGGATATTACTGTTTGAAAATTTTTATCGATTATTCTTATCTGGTAAATTTATAAGATTTAATAGAAAAATTGACTTTTAAAATTATTTTTTTCCAATGGAACCAGAAAATAGGGTTGCAAAGTAATTAGACAAATTAGACAAATTAATATGAAAAAATTCATAATCACTGTTTCGTTTCATTTTCAACTTATCTGTGACTAAGGGTGTCGGTATACTTTTTTACCAACTCCTAAATTTCATTTTTCCACATTTCAACCGAGTCACCTTCCTTATCGACTGTTGCAGACAAATTCACCCCCTGTACGGTGAGAAAGCAGGACTTCTAGGATATTGCGACACAGTCGGTAACGCCGAGAGCTTTCCACCAGCCCCTAACATCGTGGTGGAGGGCGGAAGAATAGAGTTCGTGCGCCCCTCGCAAGATGGCACCACAACACCTCGCCGAAATACCATGTCCCGAGCTTCGCAAACTTTCACCGACCAAACCGAGAAATCGGACCCTGCTAAGGTAAGTCAATTTCAAAATTTCCAAAAAAAAGTACCCAGAACATAATTATACAACACACAAGAAAACTTCGAAAAAGCAAACCATCCGTATCGAATAAATAATTGAAAATAATTAGCAACGGCACTTAGGAATGATAACAAGATTTAATCACTGACATAACATCATCTGTCAGTAACGTGACCTGGTATAATGAAATTTCAAAATGGCTACCACTTCGTCACGCAAAACGTCATTGCTCAAACGAAAGCGTGATTAATTGATAAAAAAGAATTGCCTCGATCGATAAAGAAGATGAAGATACAGCTGAGCCAAAGATCGTTCTTAAGTAAGAAGTTGCTTTAACTGACAGTTAAAAAGGAGCCATTAACCGCTGCAATCACAATCATAAAATTGCATTAAGTCGAAGCAAATGAAACTGGCCGTTGATTCGTCATAGTCATACATATTCATATACTTGTACTTATACAGCGCCTGTGTATACGCAAGGGAATTCCAAGTTTAATCTTTCATATTCGCCGTACAGAATGCCAATGAAAATTGTTTTATCTATCAGAGCATTTTATGACGTTTGATTTTCAATGCTACTAGTCACCCGTAAAAGCTATTCGCGTTGAACGACCGAAACCCTTTACCCTTCGTGTTGTATTCATTAGACGTAATTGATTTTCTCGATAGAGCGAGTACCGATTTACATATTAAATTGGATCTCACGCTGTTCGCGCGTCGCGACGCCCGCCAATACGATACGATTATTCCAAAATTAACGACATTTTGTACACGTTCACTTCGTCTGCTATACATTTAAACGTAATTCTAATGACTTAATGAAATGTCGCGAAGACACGAATTCCCGTGGCCTTTGTTAGACTTATTAAACTCCTTTGTTAATATGGTTCAGTTTAGCCCTCTCAGCCCCTTTTGGTGTACGAATTTACACCCTAGAGGATATACGTGTATGCCGCCTAAAGTTTCGTTTCTTTTTTGTAAGTGCTTGATACGAATACCTTGAATTTTTGTATTCTTTTTTCAATTAAAAAAAGGGCAAGAAAAGTTTGAGTTTTAAACGTTTTTCCTTACATTGCAATTTTTATCATGAATATTCTTCCTCATTTCATGGTCCGATATTCTGTATGCATCGTGATAATAATTTCAAAGTCAAAATCGCTTGGATATCGATAACCGTGTAACCAATTATTCCATAACGTTAATGTATATAAATATACAATAATATTAAATTGAAAGGATAGTTTGTATTTTTGAACAATAATAAAATAGATTTATTATAGAAATATGAAAAGGAAATAGAATCGGATACACGTATGTCAATACGACGTATTTCCAATAATTTATTATTATTCAATTATCAGTCGTATCTACAAACAAATATTGTAATTTTGTAAATTACGGTAAAATCGAAAATTTTATTTTATAAAATTATCCGATCGGTCAAACTTTTCACTAATGAAAAAACATTTATTCTTTCCATCCGTTTCGATAAAACTGCGCGATTAAAAAGAATCCAATGTTCAAACCTCTTCGTGTTAATTTAATTAGTTCCACACTTTGAGCTCGCCAATTAGCATATTAATTCGCAGCGGCTTCCCAGTTTGAAATAACAATAGTGCGCTCACCGGTGCTTCCGTCATTGCGTCGCTACGCCATTCCGCCCGTTTGAATGTGAATGGGACTCGTGCACAGGAGCCCTTGCTCGCCCGTACAGCGTATAGGAACGAACGAGTGTAACCATAGTCGGTATAGTCGGTATAGTCGGCACAGTCAGGATAGTCGGTCTATAGTCAGCTGGCATAGCCATAGTTTTAACACGGAGACATCCACCGCGACGCAAAACCAGCAGCAGCCGCACCGACAAATGCAAATTATCATAATTGAGTCGTTATGCAAAGAGCGACTCCTCGCTTTGCTATTGCGGTTTATTCAAATGTTGCATTTCTTCAGTTTGGTTAGGATGACAGTCAATATTGCACAGTCGACTCTCGCAATCAAAGTTGACTGTTATCAAATGCCTAATATATAATAATGCAAATATTTGACCAAAAAAAATACTTGCAGCGCAAATACCAGGTTAGGTTTGTAATACATTTTTTTTTAAATATATGTATGGTGCAACTGATTGTCATTGTTCTTTGATACTTTTGTAAAAATCTACATTTTTGCATGGTCGAGAACGGATTTTCGTTCTTCGTGGAAATGACCTTCCTTGCTTTAATATTCTTGAGTTTGCTCCTTTACTTAATCCACGGCTATTTCGTTCTAAGCCCTCAGGTACTGTTTGCTAGGGGTCGGTCTTGCGTAATACTTGCACTGTTTCTCTTTGGTATAAATTAGCATGAGCAATGTGCATTTCCTTTGCGCCTTACGGTTCTATGTGCTGTTGGTGAATTAATTCGAAAGTTCTTAATAAGTAAAAACACCGCAGTGCATTTTCAAAAATGAAATTGACGTAAATCTTTTTTGGATAAATCTGAACGTTATCGATCATTGACATTAGCGTGAAATTTAATCGCTCTTGTTATTTTCATTAACCGTAAAAATTTCCAAGAGAAAGTTATCTCACGCCTTTCTTCTTTTAGCCAGAAAGTCAAAGTCGTAAAGATATTATCGCTCTCTCATTACCAAACAATGCCTGACATTTCCTGCTACCGAAATAACCAGATAAACTCTATTATAAGATCTAACGGTAATAGCCATTTTATTAGCCACCCTTCCGGTTTTCCATAATTTCATGAATTTATGCAAAACAAATTGGAATTTTAATATAACAAGTATACCGTAAGTAATTGTTTCACGGTACTGTAAGTATATCTATATTATATAGTTTTTGTTTGTGTTCGTTACGTTAGGAACTTTAAATACATATAGCGTAGATCTAGTCAAATTGTATATTGCGAGCTTTTTTTGCGCGACTATATCTTTAACTGACAGCCAAGTCTCGCTCTCAATTGACAATGAACTTGTCGACACTTTTAGATTACCTAAAGAATTGTCTGACAATTTAATCGCGCAGACACGTAAAAGCTGAGCCATGAAAAGTTGCGCAAAACATCGAGAGCAGGCGCCACAGCTCTATGACACGACACACAGGACTCATTGGATTTGAGATTAGCATTTAGATGTTTCTCGCACGGAGTAAATATAATTGTCTATGAATAGTCAATGCGGCGCTCGCATTTGTCATTGGATACATAACGTGCAACGAACTACATCTCAATGAGCAAAGTCCATTAACAAATGGTAGAATTCACGTTGACTGCTAGCAGAACAATTTTTCATAAGCTCCACGCCCACTAGGGTGTAGAAAATACCAATATTGTGCAATTCCAAAAATTGTAAAAAAATTATAGACAGATATTAATTTTTTTTATATAATTTCGCTCATTACCAATAACACATTTTTTAAGGAATTTTGGTTATTGGTATCGCTATCGATTTGTTTTTTTTTATATGACAATTCCATACATGGTTATTCAGGACTATCGTATTGCCTGAAGGTGGTTCTCTTCATTTGATTTCTATTAATTCCCACAGTTATATCCTCTTGAGGTGGTTCAGGTTTTGGATGACTGTATACAAAATTGGGTATAATTGAATAGTGCAAAATAAGCTTGTATAAAGTTCATCTTACGGATTGTCTTTATTTGACTCGTTTCTTACGCGAAATTCAAGGCTTCTGGGATCCAGCGTCCAAAGAGACAAATACAGAAGAGATTTGGATGCGCGTCACATGTCCTGACAATAACTCGAGTCCTGCGTGTCGTCGACAGCAATTCCCGTTAGGTTCGCTCGAGTAACAGGGGCTGCTGGAAAACCCGTAAACCTACTTCGATAGCAACTCCACCGTAAAATAGAAACATTCAAAGGATTTTCGGAAACGAAATACTGTAATTGACCCCAAATCCAGAATACATTCCAAGAAAGTTATAGATACATAATAAGATACAGTAAGTCTCTATTGAGCTATTTCACCAAAGTGTTCCTTTTCATCGTGCAATTCCAACGGTATCGAGCATTCCTATCGATTTCACATGTATACCCAAATTACTACTATCAACACAAAAATACATCTTTTATATATTTAAGTTCAAAAAATATAAAAATAAAAATTCAATTTATATACACAATATACATATATATGTATATATTGCATTTTATACTATTATACATAGTTACTGCGTAATGCATTTAATTGTTATACATTGAACATATGGAATCCCATTTTTTATGTAATTGGCTTGATATTAAAACCGCATTATTCGTATTAATATGCCTGCTTTTTCTCTAATTCTAATAATCTATATACAATTTTGTATCATATTAAATTTATACGTATAAATTTAAATTACGTAAAAATTTATCAAATAGATTAATTAGACGAGTCCAAAGGATGGACAGTTTCATATCCGCCCACAGGACTGATATCGTTCTAACCAATCATGACGCAGTTTGAATGACAGGACTAATAAACGTCATAAACGGAGCTGCAGGCTGCTATCGTCGAAAATATCAAACGCGTTGGTCAATAAATCCTCGTACGAACACACATATACGTACAACGTATTTCATGCAGCCACAATAAAACCGCGAATCGAAATATTCGCAGATAATTGAAAAATGGCAAAAATTCCGACCGGCGACTAAATTGTGAAAATTGATCGAAATTCTTTGATTTGTCAACAACGACTGATCGTTGCCGTTAAATATTTTTTCAAAATTCTTCAAATTTCAAGCAATTCACTTTTGTCAGCCATTACGAAATCGACGTTATATGAGGGTTCGTTAAACAATGATAAACCCAGGTAAAAAAAAGATACTTGAGAAAAGTCAGAATTTATTCGCACACAGTTTACTTTGCCATCGAATTGAAAGGTAATGCGTAAGGTAATTGCACCGGTACATCGAGTCATGGTAATTGAAACCCGCTTTGATGTTATCGCGAAACGCCTGAAAATCATTGGACGATTACACGGCTGGCTGTAGGGTGCGGTACCGTCCGCATGAAGCTAATTAGTGGCTTATAATTAATCGCAAATGAATTGGTAATTATGCATCCGACGTTGGGTACTAATTAACCAGGACAATTGTCCTGGGAAACATAACGAGGACAAGCTGCACTTGAATATCCGTCATTGATTTGGTAACGATCGACAGATCGGCGTAAGATTTACCTAGGATCCATTAATCATAAAAGATAATCGACAGACCTATCGACAATTATATCAAACAAGAATTTCATATCTGTATAACGGACACCCTGTATATATTTCATATACCTATACACAATTCATGTACCAATTCATATCGCACGTAGGATTAACCGTTTGGTCCTGCAGTTCTGTGTCCTTTGAAGTGAACGTTTGTCAACGCAGTAGCCGAGCGATCAACGACGCGACGCGTCCCGACGCACCTTGTATATGCACGAGCGTGCACGTGAATGCTCGAGGGCTGAGCGTGCTTTAGATTCGATTGGATTGATTAGCCTAATTACTTGTCGGTCTATCGCCATTCCTGTCACTATACTCGGTGACTAGCTGCACTACGTCATTGGTCGTTCAGCCCCCACCAATCAGAATATATCGATCTACCCTACCCACCCCTACTGGATTTATCAACCCTACTCAGTCCTGCCTTTCATACGCTACAGATCAATTCCCATTGAATTCCGTAAACTTATCCGCACGTCGTCTGCTGCTGGTAAATGAAATCTTGCTGTGATAAGAGTATATAAAAAAATTTTATTCCAATTTTGATTTTTTTATCTGATTCGATTGATCACTCCAATAATCTCTATTGATGTAGGTATTACGAAGTCTGATTGAATTTTATGAAAATTTTTCATTAGTTGCATGAATCAAATTTTCCAATACGGTATTTACGAAGAAAACGATGTCTGTTAATGAAATTTTTAAAATTTTTTTTCTTTCAACTTCAAATATATTCAATTACGTCTATTTGCACAAAGCCAGGACAAATGGTAGGACAAAGGGATCGATTGGATTTCACGTATGCCTTTAATCCACTCGAATCGGCTTCTGTAGCTTTAATTTATCACTGCCACGTAATAACCAAGTAATTCGTTGTTCTTGCGACATTGTGCTGCTAAGCGTGGATCGCGTATAAAACGTTCGTTTAAAAGTATGCATGGGGTGTGCCACATGGTATACGTTTACCGAGCACTGCCTATAGCTTTATTGCAAATTTACAGTACTACCCGTATTTACAGTGCGCTGCATTCGTCCACGTGAAAAAATTTATGAATACAGAACCACGAGGGAAATCGAAATTAACGATTACATATATCTGGGGTTTATTAACTGTATCGATAAATGTAAAAATTAAAAATCACCAAAGTCATATTTAACAGTTGGCATTTTTATTATTGTCACTAACCATTTTTTTACGTCCTTATCAATTACGGTTGCATTTAATTTCCTTATACAGTCTGAAATGTATGTCTGCTTGGTCGATAACGAAATATTAAAATCGTAACACTCTATCGATTATTGCGTAACTGAAATTCTTTTTATAAAATCAATATCAAACATTGATCGCTATTTATACCATATTTCTAATTCGATTTAGAAATCGGACGACATTCCCAATCTAGATACCCCGAATAGTTTGTATTAAATATCATACCTCGATTAGCGTGTTATCTATACTCGGACACTATTTCTACGATAACTTGCTTAATATAATAATATTACTGTTAACGCAGTATACCTATAATGGTTATTTGTATGTGGATAGTCGGGATCAAGCAAGCATGAAATCGAGCACGCTTTTCTAATGTAAGTCAATGATACAAGACAGCTAAGATTATAAAGCCGTTTAGTCAGCCAATTGAAATTGCAATTAATTGCATCTTAGTGCAAACTAAACAGCCACTATTACGTCGTGTTAAAAACAAAAATTGAGAATTACATAAAATTTGGATTTGTCTAACGACAAAAATATCGAGTTAAAATCATTATACTTTAATTATATAAACAATTTTTTGCTTTCATTCCCAAGTGCATCAAATCAATACTATAGTCCGTCCCACGAATAAAGTAATTTTTTTGAGGGGCCATCTTCTTATGACTTTCGAGGTAAACGAGTCCTCTGGACACGATATCACACTTATGGTATGACAAATTCAAAATTAATTCAAGAATATTGTCGTGCAATTTTTTTCTCCCTTTGAAAAGTAGTTAATGTGTCTCAGACATCCCACGCACCTACATCCGCGTTAACCATAATTTCCTCATTGTGCTGCAATTCGAATAATAATCTGAGAATATGCGAATACAATGCGAAATGCCGCCTCGGGGTATACAGGTGGTCGGCTAATAATAGCAAATAGCTCTATATCTATATATAGCATCTGTTCACACATGAATCTATATATCTATATATACGCATAAGTCTGCATATCAATAGACGCTCGAACAATTATCCAACCCTACGTTAGATGCACATGCGCAAATATTGCACATGCAGTTTGCATACGATGTCATTTTTTATTGAGATACACATATGCACGTGTGAAAACAGCAGCGAAGCCTTACGAGCGATCAAGGGTGGTACCACTGTCTCGCACGAAACTATAATATTATAACTTAATCAAATAATTATTGCACAATATAAAAACAATTAGAATAATTTTAATGCCGATATATTAAAGCTTGAAAAATTAATACCGGAAGTCTTTACGAGGCTTTTTAATATTTCGAAAATATCGGGTTGCCAGCACTGCCGATCTTGACTACTTAACGAGGTAGATGCCATTCCAGCTCAGCAAGCTGGTAAACCTGCAAAGTGTTTTGCAAGCGTGACTAAAATGGACGTAATAACGTGACGTGGTAGAACTATCCACCTGCCTGCAGTAACAATTGGCCGAATGATTAATCGATCTGTCTTTAATGACTGAAGGAACAAATTATTGGCGTTCGATAAAAGACAAAGAACGCACTTGAAATCTTTCTAATAAAAATTGATCTACAAGAGTTACCGATGATCTTGGCGAAATCGAAATTTCTTTTTAACGTTGCTCACATTTATCTTGTATCGGAATAACAAGACGTAGGTATAAGTCACCCTAGGCGGTTCGGTTTCAATTTCACTTTGCGCTTCTCTGTCTCACCGCAAGTCTGGCTAACGTCTTCCTTTTCTCTTTTCTTACCGCGTGCGATTAGTCTTGGGAATCGAGTGACGTTCGATCCAGACAGTCATCTTGTGTCTCTTTCACTCCTTTATGTATATCTGTCCCTCTGTGTTACTCCTGTCTGGCTTTACTTTGTCTGACTGGAGACTGGTTTCATTTTACAAAATGTCTTATACGCTTGTTACATAAAATCATATTGCACGTAAGAGACTCATAGAATTTCGTATCTCGCGTATGTACAAATTTTTAAATATAACAATTAGATTCAAGTTTTCCAGGTTTCTCAAAAAAAAATTAAAAAAAAAACAGAATCGTATAAATCTATTTTATTATAAAGGATTACAACAAAAAAATTATATAATAAATTATAAATTCTTCATAATATATTTATTTCATCCAGTCAAAGAATTATGGTTAACGTTATTATATCTCACAATGAAGTCTTGATGGTGCTCGACCTTTTTCCCTTGACGTAGACGTCATTGTCTGGTGCTTCCCGACGCCGTCGTACGTCGCCTATTTCTATATTCAATAGGCAAATTCAATACCCAACCTTACGTCGTCTCAATGCCTTAATAGAATTTTCTCATAAATGCACCGAGAAATAATTAATAGGCATAGAGTGAATATATATAGAACAGAAACTGGAACCAGTATAGAGTCAAACAATTTCAGGATTGATCTCTTGTCTATCATCGTCATACATCTGTTTCTCTCTTATACACATAAAGGGACTTCATGGCAGAGACTCTTGATACGTCACACCGCAACTGCAACTTACTCTATTGTCTCGATAAGACAAGTCTGACAAGTTACACACGTTATAAAGCCAAAACACCAGAGGCAGAATCCGCAGGCGTCACGTGCACTCCCAAGTACTGCACAAAGGGCACAAAAGGAAGGATTCGGTACACGTTTCGTACTAGTACATGGTTTTATTTGCACCAGCTCCATAGTACACTGGACAGCTTAAATTTTGAGATCTTCCCTTTAATTGTTAGCGAAACCAAGGTAGCTCGAAACATCAAAACAGACGGATTAGCAGACATTCAACATAGTGTTTTATATCTTATTAGCTTATTTTTCAAGTATTACGTTAACTGATTTTGTTTCAATTATTATTGGATATTATGTACCTTATGGAACTTTAATTATTATTATTATGTAGCATTACTTTACGTATGTACGTAGCCGTTAGTATTGCCTTCGACAATTAACGAGGACTTTTGTACTTTGTCGAAAGGAAGCTTGTCCGTGCCTAAAGTGCTCGTATCGGCCTGCTTCAATCTCTCTTCGTTAGTCGAGACCTGTTCGCGCGTAAAAAGCGTCTACACATTCTACGGGGACAAATATTCTCGCCATCGCGCGTTACGAACCCGCCCACTGTCGCCTTGTCAGGGACGTTAAAAAAGAGGAAAAAAAAGAAGTGGGGTGTCTCGTAATCATTGTTAATTAAAATCTATGGAGACGCTTATAACATGTAGTGTATGTATATTTATGCATATATATATATATATATATATATATATATATATATACGTGGAATGAAGGCGTCAGTAGAATTGAAAGCATGAGAAAACTCGATATCGAATCACAATGGCGTGGCTTAATGAAGGAACTGATATACGAATACTAATTAGAATTCCTATCGCGAATAATGAAATGCATCGCCAGTCGTTTCGGATTCTTTTGTCTCCCGTGGGAGATTTTCGAAAATTTTATTCGCCTCGCATGTGGATTCCACCTTATCAGGATTGAACTTGGCTGCGAGGGGGTTGAGAGGAAACGCTTTGAAAATTAATGGCCAGTGGTGTTTTTTGTCAAATATTTTTTTGTCCTTCTGAATGTCTTGCCAAGAGCACGTATTGCGAACGGTTTGTATTACTTGTTGGGATATGGATGTTCCGTCTGTCCGTGGAAGATGATGAAAGGACCAGTAGTAAAAATATGAAGAGGAGGCAAAAGCCACGGGGGAATCTTGAGAATGGTATATGGGAGATGTATGTAGTTCATTAGGAAAAGTGCACGTTATTCTAAGTATGACTATAAAAGTGCAGAAAGGACTAATGCAATTTATCAATGTTTCAATTCTGATAAGGACTGGATGTATTGAAAGGAAGGGGGTTGATTATGCAGGAGGCTCTTAATACGTCAACTTAAAATATGTTGATTATATTGATATTGAGGGAAAGAATTAATTAGGTCATAAATTAATATAGTGAAATTACAAAAATATATATTTTGTGTATCGAGTATAATTTTTTTTAGAAGTATCGTATATGGGGATCTTTGTTGGTTTTTCAAAATTTGGATTCTTATTTTTTTATTGCTTAGCTGCACGTGTATTTATTCGTTAGTTTTAAACGTTCATTCGTCTCTTTATTATGGTTATTGTTCGTGCATCGAGCAGCAGTTCGCCCACGTGTAGATCTTTAACGCATCCCATAGACGCCATAGGTCCATGACTGGAAGCTGTCACCCGCTACAATTCATTAGCTTGGAAGGTCACTCTCGTTCGAGGGTCTTTCGGTCCCATCCCTACGGCGACGCCCTTGCTAAAAGATTCCAGAGAGAGATTTTTAATTGGCTACTTCGACCAGTAGTTCGCCGAGGTATACTGAAGTAATCGAGTCTGAAGCCCATGGTAAGCCGTCGCGACGCCCGGCGTCCAGATGGAGGCCTAACAAACCCAGTGGGAACGCACTTTACGCCATCTGAAAATCCTCATCCCAACATCCGAGATTACCCTCTTTGTTATACTGGGTCTCTGATTTCTTTGAAAAAATAAATTGTTTGATTTGAATTAAAATCAAAGACCGCACTTGGAGAATTATATTTTGAGAAGTTTGAACGAATTTTTCATCTCTTGAAATTTCTATTCATTTTCTTTTTATTATTTTTATTATATGGAAATTAAATTGACTTCTTTCTGGCACACTGGATACTAAAGTTCTCGGAGAAAAATTTTCTTGGAATGAACGCTGCCCTTTTTTTTTGACCAACTTAAATTTCGTCAATGCTGGGAAACTTGCCAAAATTCCCCAACGAAATAGCAAATTTTATTCTTACAATTATTTACCCTCTCGTTCCCATTAGGAATTTCCCACGAGCAATTTCTGGGGAGATTGTATCTACATATGTTGACCACATAAATAATCGGCGGCCCGAATTCTTCGGTTTATTCCCTAAAGTGAAATATCGCGTCGCTGCTATGGACACTGAGGTTTTTCGATGAAATCCAGCATAGAAACGTCCAATAGGAAAAGGGTCGCACCGTCCCGTTAGGTCTATTTCGTAATGTGCGACTGTACCGGAATGCTATTTTATGCGAGGGTTGTAACCGGCGCCGGCCGTCAGAAGTGCGACGCTATCTGAGGACAACGACGGCTACGACGACGTCCGCGACGATATTCTCATCCCCTTCAGACTTTCCACCCCTATGTCATAGCCCAGTCACGCGTCCACGAAGATAAGACTCGGGCGTCGTTCCTTGTCTTGACGAACGAACAATGCCAGACCAACCCTGCGTCCTGTACCTATAGAAACTGCCGTCTCGACCTCCACTTTCCAAGTCGCTCCCTGCAAACCCGCCCTAAAAGCCGAGAACCCGATCGCCCGATAAAGTCAGCGATATCTGTCGTCTGCTAATAGTCTTGGCTGCTGCACCCTGACTCCGTGAGGATGATGCAGTGCGTTGCAACTGGGCAAAAAACATTTTGGCTTTTCTAACGGGTGTCTGCGTGAAAAAGGTAGACATTGCTGCTGCCAATGATAGGGGTTCAGGCAAAAACCTGGACAGTCCAACATTCCTCAACGCTAGCGGACTGATTGATGGTTTTATGTGATTTCGATGTAGGAAATTACCCCAAATGGGTTTTCGATAAGATTTCCGGTGGGTTTCAAAAGTGAAAAGATGAATTATGCCAGGGATCGTTCTGAGAGGAAAATAATTTTTTACAATTTTATCGTCGACGCTCAACTTATAATATGACGCGAATGAATGTCGGGTAGTTGTGAATTTTCTATTATTTTTATCCTATTTCATGATTTTTTACCTTTTTTTTTTTGATATTATACTCGAGATTTATAGTGTTGATATTTTTTGAGTCTTTGACGATGTTGATGTATGGAAAGATATAAAACTCGATGAAATCTACCCTGGTAGTTTCTCTGAAAATCGGATTGCTATTCACTCGCATCATCCAAGCGATTCCATTAAGTGGGCTATTCGCTATGGATAGGATTTTTTGTTCTGTGTCAAAAATACAACAATTTATCAAGTCGCGCGCCACGGTACTATGAAGTCTGGGGCTTCAACCCCGTATAAAATACCCAGCCCTTTTCCAGTGCCGCAAACCTTTCGTCCTTCTCGTAATACGACGACCTCTTGCGGCTCTACGCGAAGTCGCCATTTCTCCAGACTCCTGCCACTGGCAACAACCACCCTTGAATTACGACATCGTAATTCCACCCTTAGACAGCTTTCCATAAAGTTTCGAAACGTCAAAGGTAAATGACTTGGCGGCTACGGGATTTATATTAACGAATTTTTTTACCCAATTTTTATCAATATCACCCGATAACCTAATTGGCAATCAGAAGATATCGACCGAAATATATAAATTGCAAACATTTTATTTGAAAATTTACAACTATTCGAAATTGCATATCGTAGTGGTAAATTATATTTTTGAATTATATACTTTTTTTCAGTTACCTTGTGTAAACGCTAAATTTAGAATTTTTCATTATTTTATTTTATTGCAAATAATTTAATGCCGATTCGCGACATAATGATATCGCGCAATGCAAATGAGATGCATATTCACTTCAATATAATCCGATTTCCGCGGCGCACAACTTTCTGCAATTAAGGCAACTCTTAATGAAAGTCACTTTCGCAATATCGCGACGACCCCTTGGATAAAATTTATTCTGCAAATTTCTTTTTTATGGACGCACCGTAAACTTTTGAGAAATAAAAAAGAAAGCATATTAATTTTTACCGTAAGTCTTTTTTCCATGAATACCACAGTATACGTATGAGGATTCAGTCGTAGCTTAAACACGTGAAAAAGAGGTTGAGTCGGATGCTGGATACAGAGTCATTTATTCTTTATGCCGAGTAAACGTACCGGATTCGCATTCGGAACTTTCCCATTTTCAGGTGCGATTTACGTCACAATATTTCACACGAGCAATTTAAACTCCTTGTTTACCAGTTATACGTGCGCACCTGGTATCCCTTTCGGGCACCAAAAACGAAAAGCCCAGATGCACTTTTCAAAAGCATCTATAGGTACAAATAAAAAGAAATTTTAAGGAACTTAAATCGAACGAACTTTTTCACTGGATTAATTAACCAAGAATTTCTTTCTTAATTCTTTCCCAAATTATCTACGCCTTTGTTCCTTCCTATTAAAAATACACATTTACCTCCACCACATATAACGTCATTTACCAAACTTTTTACGAGCCGAGTATATCTTTCTCAAATTTCTTATATAAAAAGAAAATAAAAACTTTGACGCTGCCTGAGATAAACATTTTTTAAGCAGACGACGAACCTTCGGAAGAGATCGGGTGGTATCGGCAAAGATCGGAAAGCCATTAGAATCAGAGAGAGCAACCCAAGGAAATGATCGACGATTGTTCCTAGCTGGCAGACGTCGCGAAAGAGAGAAGTGACTTGCTCCCTTTTTCTTGGAGAACAATGAGAGGGAGATTAAAATAATTTATGATAGTGCCAGTGACAGAAGACAAAAAAAGATGGCCGCTAGGTGTCGCGGAAGAATGCTCAGGTTAAAGGGAAAAGAACTGAGGACGTAAAGTAGTAGAGCAAAACTTGAAGCATTTTTTTTATAAGCCGACTGCACCACTCTCCTTCTTCCTTTATTCCTTCTTCCCGTCAATAATACTCTCTCTCTCTCTCTCTCTCTCTCTCTCTCCCCTCTCTCTCTCCCTCTCTCTCCCTCCCCCCCTCTCTCTCTCTCTCTCTCTCTTTTTCTCTTTCTCTCTTTCTCTCTTTCTCTCTTCTCTTCTCTTTTCTCTTTACTACACTCCCGCTACTCACTCTGGCCTCTAACCAAGTCCCGAATCTCGAGAAGCATAAATGTCCCATCGCCGAGTTACGCGCTACCTGTTAGTCAAGTGATTACAAGTTTTTGCCGGCGCAGCTACCACTGCCAAAATATGGGTGAGGTTTCTCATTTTTATCAGTTAAAGTAAAAATCCTCTCCCGAAACCAATCAACCAAGATCTTAATTATACAGTTGCTTAAGAACTTTCAAACTTTACAACCATAAGCTATTAAATAGAACGTGCAATCAAATATTAATTTTTTTTATATCAAATAGTTAGCTACCTATAATATTACCAATGGAAACGGTCACCTGGAAACTCTGCGAAAAAAAGAGAATAAGTTAGTTCAGAAAATATGAACGGTAGGCGACAGAAGCAAACGTTGCGACTCAAGGTACGATTTGGCTTGACGTGAACAAGAGTGGAAAAGTACATAAGAAATTACACAAGAAAGAGTAAACAAGTATGACAATGTATCGTAGAGTGAACCAGTCCATCGTAGAACACTGACCAGCGAAACGGTGATCAGGAAAACAGTGTGTCCCGGACGTAAGGTAAGCACCCCTAATATTTTGTAACCGAAAAAAGTATGGCGTCGCTCTTACCCAGCGTCTTGCTGTTGAGATCCTTCGATCAATAGGGACTCCTGGAGATGAATTCAGGGGAGAGGTCGTGATCCTTGATGAATCGCGGTTCCGCTTTTAATCAACTAATCAGGGCTTTGGCATACCTGAATACAGAAAATTATTATTATTTATTATATTATTAATTATTGTGAATATCATTAAGAAAGTCTACCCGTTTGGTGACGTCATCGTTAATCTCAATACGATCACCTACCAAGGGATGATCATCGTGTACCTCAGCGGGTGGATTTGAATTCCTGTAAAAAAGTGGCTGAGGTGCTCTGATACATGTGACTGTTAAAAAAAAAGGTTGATTTGCAAAAATTTTGAAAAAAAAATGTATTAAAATTATCGTGCTTTTCACGTTATGGAAAATTGTGTATTTTACCTGATTTATCGGAATTAATGAAAATCTAATTGTTCATCTCTCATCTTTGAAATCGTCCTTGAATTTATCGCCAGAAACATCGTTATCTATCCCGTCACTTTACTATAGTAACTTCCTCAGGAGTTCCACTAGAGCATATGTGCACCACCTAAGTACCCTTATCACTTACTCATCAAATTCGGTCTGCCATATGCAGCCGGAAGCTTTTTGCCAGAAGAGGAACCTTATCTCCCCTTACCCCTCGTGTACAAACGTACCAAGAGCGTTTGAACTATGCGACTGGGTCTGGGTAATACGTGTAACGCCACAAAGAGCAAATACTTACTGCCTGTCTACCGCAGCCTCCGTAAATAATGATCGTTCAACCACTGGGAACACACTCGAATTCATGCGTCACGTTTTGAATTAAACATGAAAAAAGTCGCTGAATAAACTCTCGGGAATTTTCACATAAAGGTGAAAAGTAAATTTACGCTTTTAAAATTTTCGTCAAAGGAAAGCATTGTTATATATGGTCATAGGATATATTACAATACACCATTTTAATGAGACAATGGCATATACCGCTTGCTGTATGTTACAGTGTTAATGAAATACAATGATTTCCAAGTTTGAACTAAACTAGTTAATGAGATTGTTCTTAATAATTAATGACTTGCTGATGAATAGATTTTGAATTATATGTTAATTATTAATTATATTATTATTATAATTCTTCGTTATCTCAGTTCAATAATGCAAATGATAATAAATGCACGAATGAATTATTTTCAGAATTACAAAAAAAATGAAATAAAATTTCGGAAATTTTGCCAAATATTTGGTAGATGTTTAAGTTTCGAGACTGGTAGTTGTAAATTAAAAGTAAAATTTTATAAGTTGAAATTTCTAAGAATTATCCAAAATTTTGTTCTTCCTTGTTTTTCTTGTCCTTTTATCTTCGAGCACAAACGCCCAAGCCGGATGAAACGCAAACCAAAATGAACGTGTGGATGAGAGGATTCCGTTAAGTCTTGCCCGATGGGACGCTTATCCCTTTTTATTCTGCTTCACTCCCACCGTCGAGCTATCCGACATGGCGCTTTTATTCTTTCACTTAACTCAGAGCCTAGAAATCCCAAGACGATCTTGCTTTCTAGTTATCCATTTTTTCTTTTTTTTTTTTTTCCTCGGGAAACCGTAATCCCTGCACGATTGCTAGGACTCGATAGGGCAATCTGGAAATATAGCATTACTGGAACGTCCTATGGCTCGAATGAATTTTAACATATTTATTTATTTTTTTCCAGATTAATCGTACTTCGATAAAGTAGACTTTTGCAACAATTTTTGGTCTGACTAATTTTTATTATTGATAACTACATATTTTTGAAAATATTGGGATATTGGGTGTTAATTCTAAATTTTAATATAATTTTATAAAATTTTGGATAATCTAATTTGATGATACGAATAATTCTAATTTTCGGATCTGAACTTTTTATGTTACTAAATTACGGAATATACCAGGAGTTTAAAGGAAATTCATATTTGTAACGTAATACGTAACATAACCTGTATGATCTGGATGCAAATTTAATTATAGAAATTGCTACCTGGCTTCATGTACTATCCTATAGAATTTTACATTACATTTCCATAGAAAAAATTTAATTTCTTATTTTACCAATTTTAATAATTTTTCTTATTGTCATCAACTTGATCGAAACTTGATAGATTTTTTTTAAAAAAAACTTCAAACCTCTATCCTCTGCTGATAATCGCTATCAAATAATTTGCAAATTAGTGGAAAATTCAACGAAACAGAAAATCAATGAAACCAAGATATCCCAAGGAGCTCATTTCCGGCTGGATTAAACGAGCGATAAATTCTGATATCATTGACTATCGGTATATACCTATATACAAGACAATTAATTGAAGACTTGAGAAACTGATCGAGGAATGGAAGCAGCCAATTAATTAGACATTTAATTTAGATTCTATCGCTATAGTAGGAGAATCTCTTGGCTATAGATGCTGGTCAGGTTACGATAGTCTTTCCTTCGCACTTTGCCGAGTCTTGCAGAATGTTAATTATCTCCGTACTACCCGAGAGAGGATCTCGTGACTCTCCTGTTGGAGATTCGCAAGGTTTACGAGATTCAGCCTGGTCGTCCGGATTTTAAAAGCGACAAGCTTAATTACGCCTTAAGGATCTTGCCGTGCCGGAGCTTATTAAGCACTGTTTCAATTTTTATATTCACCAAGACTCGTGACCACTTCGGGAAGAATTTTGATATTATCTGCAAGACTTAAAGAAAAAGATAAAAATTAAAGATCCGTAAGCTTAGCGTACTCCGTCCATGAAAATTTGTCCTTTTACATTCAATTACATTTCATTGCATTTTACATTTTTTAAATTCCTTTTTCATTCCTTGCATTTCATTTCTATCTTTTACCTCATACATACCTGTGCACTTGTTGCTGTTCGGTTGTTTCAGCGAATACAGATGTCAAGTGAAATTACACGTGTTTCAATAACACATTGGAATTACGATGAACTTGATTTATATCTGTTTCACAACACGGCGAAGTTAGATCGAGTGAAATTCCAAGAATTTTTTAAAAAATTCCAAAAAATTTTCTACAAAAATCTATTGCCATGGATAATACAAGAAATCGTAGAATTTAAATATTCGTTAATTATACTAGGTTAATTGATTTAATAGCTCTGATCAAGGACATACTTGCATGCTTGGTTCAAGTTCCTGGTTCGAATATTAAACAGACATAAAGGACAGTCTGATTTATGGGAATGATTTTATGGAAAAAAAATTGCAAGTATTCTCAAGGAAAAATTGTACTAGTATAATTACAGTGACTGTTTTGATATATTTGTTATCGTCGCTATGCTAATCGATCTGATCGGTTTCTTTGAGCGGCCATATTTATTCCAACTTCCTGATTAACCCTGCTAATATATTTTATAACGAGAATAAAATAATTCGCTAAATAAAGCACGGCTTCGCATACGCAGTATACACACCTATTGCGTCACAGGTCAGCTGCGCCGTTTTCCTTTATCGCAGATCGTTAGTATTCCCCCTTTTCGTCAGCTGATCTTGCAGATGATCCTGACATGAATAAATGGCTTCGCAAGCCGACAAAACGATTGCCCGCATCCTCATAAATCGTCAAGAAGCCAATCGACTGTGATGAGTCTAAACCGTCTGGATTTCGCATGGCTTCTTGTACCATTAGAACTGTCAATCGACACAATCTTGTTTTCTTAAGCAGCCGCCATTATTGTGAATCGCATTCAACGATCGCAGCTGTAAGACGTCGTTTCCGTCGAATTCAGAATATCGATGAAATAGCACATGGTATATGCCAGAGGTACGATAATAACAACAGTACATAGAGTAGCATGCCAATAATTATCATAATAAAAAATATATATGACTATTCACGATAAAAGAAGGATTTACCATAGAAAATAAATCGGCAGACTAACTTGTAAGTAATGCATTTGACCTGAGCGACCCCGTATGGTCAATGTACAGGATATACGATATTTATACGTAATCTTTAGATTAATTTGGTTTAACCTCAAAAATTCATAAATCTTTTTAAAAAAAAGACTTTAATAGGACACACTTCGCAATAATCATAAGCACGTAGGCTGGGAAGTGGAAAAGTATCGTTTTAATTATGAAAGGAGATATCACTGAAATATTTAAAAAGACGATGCTTTTTGGCTTGCCAGTCTACGTGCTTCTCGTTATTGGAAAATGTATAATAAAGCTATATATATATATATGTATATCATATGCAAATATGTATATATGTATAACATGGCAGACACTTTTCAGTGATATTATGATGACGTCACAGTAAGTAAGGGTAGTGCGTACTCGATTTTATACATAAAAAGCCAAGGACTGCTTTTCTGGAGGATGTTTATATGCACGGTATATATGTATCTAGCAGCATGTATCTTTACTATATGCTTTACCCTATGTATTTCTCATGGAACACTGGCCAAGTACGTACCAAGCACCAAGCATACTAGATACAGCACGTACCTCCATATACGCAAGTACTAAAGCAAATACAAAGCACAGCTTTATATTTTCCGCCCCCATCTCCCTTCTGCCTTCGCACTTTTTAAAACTGTCACGTTAGAGCTTTTCTCGTCCCTTATAACTATACTTGCTCTTATCCACTTTTTATTAAAATTCGACGCGCCTCCTTTATTCGTTCTCGCTTATACCCTTATTAGTATTCGATTTGGGGTTGCGTACCTATGAATATAAATATACCGGGTGTATATATTTTTTAAATATATATTTTTTTTTCCTTTTCGATGCAGACGTGTAGCGCAAATGCGTTTGATTTTTGAAAATATTCAGGATTTATACCGAATCGTTTCTGTCGCCCCTAACCAGCTTCACGAAACCCTTACTTCACTAGCGGGGATCCCTGAGTGACCGTTGCTAAGGGATGGCAACCCCCTGCTAGAACCACCCCTATCTCCGTGAACTGTTATGCTCGTCGGTTCAATGGCTCAAGTAGATTGAAGCGTGGACCCTTGTTTTCCGAATCAAGGAAACGGGAGAGAAGAATTGGAGCATGATCGTTGCTTAATCGAAAACTGGTATTTTAGGAACGCTCAAGATACAATCCGGATATGTTTTCGTCGATCTGGGAAAGTTCAAAATTTGAATTTCAGGAATTGACGTGGATTAAATACAATCGGGAGCAATAATATTCTTGTGTTTTGTGCGGGAATTATTTTAGTTGACTTTAATGAATATTACTTTATTCTTGATATTTAAATGAGACGTTTTATAAAATTTTTGAAATTTATTTTTATTCCTTGTATCATGCAGAATCCGATTCTATTTTAGTGTACGCTTTTGATTACTTGCTAATCAACATTTATTGCACCGACTGTTCCTCGAATTTTATATATATATAAGAAGTAATTATTGATACGAAAGGTACGTGTGAAATTTACCGTTCGATTCGATGATTTTGTAACAATGATGTTATATATATAGTATAATATTTGAAAGTCACTTCGCGTAGATTCTTTTGTGTAGATAATTCGATAGACGCCACGTATGGCGTCGCCGACGTCCCGACGACAATGTACGACTTTCATTCGTCATAATGATAGGTCAGTCATTCTTAGAATAATTTACGATTGATTAGAGGTTGTCAAAAAAAATTTTTTTAATTTCGCAATACTCCACAATTAGTCCATAGAGATCTGGCGAAGGTAGAGACGCGACTTTTTTTTTCTCTTATTTCCAAATACGATAGCATCGAGCAGACGCAAGATAAGAATTTGAAAAACATTGTATAGAGAATTTTTAGTAAAGGCAACGCCATTCCTCGAGCATTAATAATTGAGGATATTCAACGAGGTTTTGTACCTCGCCAGTCCACCCTCTGCATTCTCCTACTAAAAGCTTTATGGAATGTGCTTTAAACGAAAATTCACCCTGCGTTTTCCCGAGGGCTTTGAAATATAATTATAATCTCGTGGGATCCCCTCGCACAAAAAAAAAGAAGAGCAAAAAAGTGTAAATTGTTAACGATGCAACGATTAACGTTCCAATATATTTACACAAGGGGTATATACGTTATACGAGATAATTTTACTAGTGAAATATGGAAATTGACTTTTTCAAAAGTTTTCAAAAAAAAAGTAATTAAAGCTCGTTTTTACATTGAGAAAAAAAATCACCCGACTTATATTTATTGTCAGATTTTGCATTTAAATGCTGAAAATAATATTGTCACGTCGATGCGTCCACTCGATAAATCGCTACCACCTTTACGACGTTTACTTTAAGCACTCGCTTAATGCGGGAATCGCAAAAGCCATTCGACCCGACGACCCACTTCCCGTGTTTATTTGAAGAATTACGAGCGAGCGAAGCCTGCAAATGAGAACAGGACCCGGGAAAGGAGCGCGAAATAAAATTTCGCTAGACGCTCAGTGCGATTCGCATGAGCGAATTTAATTAACGAAATCATTTCAGTCAGCCATTTTGTGCTTGAAATGCTTTTTGATATTTTTCCTTACCGAGGGAAACTTTCGGGTTTCCCTCTTCAGCGTTCGGGCCATCCTCTTGTACACCGGTCAAAAAAGGATAAGTACGATGAATGAGACAAATGAAAAAAAAAACCTTTCAGCATTTTTTCAAATTCATTGTCACTCCACTAAAGCTTTCTTATACTGATTATTAATTCAATGACGGAAAATATGAAATTTTGTAAATTTTGCAAAAATTCACTAAGCTTGAAATATTACTTTACGTTGCCCATTTTTGTTTTCATCGCTCAATCCTTACGTAAATTCACTACTGGTTCAATTCGTCTTTTTGGTAGATGACTGACGGCTGGATAATAATTACTACTAGCTAGTAGCTATGTCGAGCTACCTATTACTACTTGGCCGATAATTTGCCGAACAATTATACCAACGGCAAGAAGCTGCCAGTTGCCGGGTTTCCATGTAAGGGAAACAATTATTCGCAATAACGCTCTCTACCTCGGTAGTTGGTAGTTGGTAGTTGGTACCGGTATTCGCATCATGGCGGTGCCAAGTCACGCGGGCGCCTCATTAATTACATTATGGACACCGTCAAAGCCAAGGTCACTGTCTTACATTTACATGAAACTCGTGCTCTTGTCCTGAGCACGTTGCACTTAGAAAAATACAGTGAAATTTTTCGCAAATTTTTTGCTTATTTTTTAACACAAAATTCTGTTTTGTATATTGCAAAAAAGTTGACTAATCAACATAGAATTGAATCCAGATATACGAACTGTAAATAAAAATTACAAAGTCAGACTTTTGGAACGCGAATTTGGAAATACAATTTTTGTATTATTTTATTATAATTTCTACGATATGGGAATCGACCAAGGGAAATCGAGAGAAAGATGTTCGAAATGAGTCGAAAGTAGTGATTTTAAAAAATGTAAATTTTGACTAAGAACACTTTGTATTATACATATGTGATCCTTGTCCTTACTCCAACGCACGGTCGAGATGCCCAGACTGAAGGAATATCTAATGAGCCAGACGTCTCGTGTGGGTAGGTGGGTTTGCAATCGCTTCAATGGAAACTAAACTCTCAGGATTACGGACCGTTGAGCACGTCGATATTTTATGACTTTCACCAGTGACTTTTCGCACGTACAATTGTTCAAAGATTCAATTTCAATTGTGAACAGGAACTTATCTTACTTCGCAGCATGCACTTAATTTACATATCTATACATAGAACAAAATAGTGTACATTTTAAATTCCATTTTTTCCCAAAAAAGTAGATCGCAGATGATAATCTTAAAAATTGACATTAACATGCTATTTATACGTAACGCATTATTAACTCGTATCTATTGGTCCCGATGAAAGGTTAGGTTGCAAAAAAAAACCCATATAGGAATGACTTTTCGAAATATTCCCAAAATCTATTCTGTCCGAATAATTTTTTGATAATACATCGAATCAATGATTCGTAACGTCATTAGCATAAATCTTACATTTATTAGATCATTTCTCGACTAGAGTAGTCAAAAAAGTGGCGACCTCTTAGGAAAAGTATCAAACATACCCATAAATCGAAGATTTAACCACCCTGTCGCAGTCCCGCAAGAAATCTCATCACGCCCAAGAGAGATTACGAGAAGATAAATATTTTTCGCAATAGTCATCCTAGAAGACGAAAATATAACTAAGCTATAACAAAGCAATAAATCGTAACGCTAAAGAAAAGAAAGAGAAAAACAAAATTCGAAGCAGCGCCAAGACTTGTTCTCGACCGAACCAAAAAAAAAAAAGTTAGATATTTCAAATCGAAGGTAGGCCCAAGGATTTTACGACTGTACCGAGACTTTTCCTGGGAGCCAATTATCTTAATGTCTACATCAGAGCTCGTTTTCCTTCCCATAAAGCTGTGACGGACGTTTCACAGCAATTTGTGCAGAGTTACGCTACTTACGAGTATACCTACGTCACACCCATCCTGACTTGTTGATCTCAAGTACCCGTACCAAACGATCGCAAATTACACTGGAACGTCCAGCTTGACTCGACAGTGTAAAAAAAAGTTTCAATAATTATCCAACAGATTCCCCTGTGCATTCCAGACTATTTACTTTATTCCACGCGAAGGATAACCGCAAGAACGAATTAGCCGAAAGAATCGAAATCTAGTATTGCCAACGCGAATAATTTTTATTAACATTAATATTTTTCAATTCAAATATTATACAAACGAAAACTAACAATGGTCAATTTAAAAATCCCAATAGCATGTCCCATTGGCTAAATCAGGAAAGATACTTGGTCCACGAAGTTGTTCATAGTACTGAACTCTGACTAGAACGCTTTTCTAACCGGTAGCCTGAAGCCAAGTTTGAGAATTGCCCATAAGAGGAGATAATATTCGAATCGAAACCCAATACCTTGTTGGTTCGTCAAGTTCCGAACGGCGCATTGACTGAAACAAAGATCCACTACGAGTTTCAGGACCGAAGAAAGTGTCATCGGCAGAAAACCGATGACATTTCGTATAGCCAACGTATATGGGAAGCCAGTTTTACACTGTATAAAAAATATCGTTATATATACGTTACTTAAGTATGCCACTTAAGGATGCTGGGATTGATCGCTTTTAAAATTTATCTCGATACAAATAAAGGAATGAAACCTCCATTTTGAATGTCATAATGGATTCTCGATACAGCGTACGATGCATCCATTAACTGCATTTATCGGCATGACTGCACAAAAGTGCATCTGACACCCTGCCAAAAGACATGAAAAAAGAAACGATAAGAACCGAATAGAAGCCGCTATTATGGTCAAGCATGGAGTACCAGTATAGTGATAATAACTTGTAATTACCAGCAATTGTAAGGATGCTTTATAATTAAGCCCCTGATATCATCCCTGCATCATGCGGATTTATCGACGTCGATAAATACCGAGGTTGGTCGTTTCATACATGTAAGCCTGATCTTGCCTGCATATATAGGCACATATGTACATACCATATACACTTTATATATATATATGTATATATGGTATGGGACGAGTCATTGTGCGTCGCGGTTATCATTGTCGTCGTAATTAATCGGTCTTGATTGCAACGAGATAGGATCGGCTCGACTCGGCTCTATTCGGCTGGACTCGTTGGCAGTTTCGAATACGACGAAATACGAGGCCATTCCTAAAGAGCAATGAATACCGAGTCATTAGTGCCTGATCGAGCTTTCTCTCTCTCTCTCTCTCTCTCTCTCTCTCTCTCTCTCTCTCTCTCTCTCTCTCTCTCTCTCTCTCTCTCTCT
>JARQTH010000109.1:177827-208658 GCA_030142595.1 Trachelus iudaicus | reverse complement strand
TCTCTCTCTCTCTCTCTCTCTCTCTCTCTCTCTCTCTCTCTCTCTCTCTCTCTCTCTCTCTCTCTCTCTCTCCTCGACTTTTTTCTCTTTATTCCCCTCTCGCGCTCCTCCCCACTCTATCCACTTTCTCGTACCCCTCTCTTTCTCACTGACACTTCCTTTTGTATCTGTGCTGGCAGTCGTACCGAAATGACATTTTCCAAAATCTATTAAATCAATCATAATATATTATATTATTGTAATATATACCCTATTCACCATACGAATAGTATCCTATGAAGGTATATATAAAATTTTTATTTTTTTTAATTCTAATAATTTTTCTAATAATTTACATATATACCAGATCAGTGGGTTAACTTCTTATCAATGGATCTTATCAGTGTTACGTTATTAGATTCAGATAGTGCAATCGCAATGAAAGACAACCAGATCAAGAAGATGTCTAGGGTCAATGTCGTACTCGCCCAGGAGGACCTTCCTCATTTATCTCTACGGTGCCGGAAACAAAATAATTAGAGTGAAGCCATAAGGGAAGAGGCGCGATGTCAAAGAGCCAGGGTGGTTAAGAAGTGTGGCGGAGGGCGCGGTAAGGGACGAAGGAGGAAGTGAAGGGACAGTTTGAAGGGTCAGAGTGGGTGAGAAAGGGACAGGGGGGGGAGGAAGGGAACAGGGCGCAATCGCGTAAATGTCGGCCATGCTCGCACGCTACAATTTCGTTTAACGTCTCCGTCAATTACGGTCGAGTTAAATGCTTTGTCATGTCGCCATTACCACCGTACAAGGTGTACCGCTATATAGTGATAGTTGAAATTAATGTAGGAGTGGCAAATGGCCCAGCATTGAAAAATTAAATTTAGTAACCAATTTTATTTAATACATATGGATACACGTATGTAGTAGGTCTCCTGGCATTTCGATATATTTAAATACCCCTATAATTTTCTTATCACTGTCAAGCCATTGTATCCAGGACGTAGAGATTAGTATATCTTGGGAGGGTGAACAAAAAATAAAAATCCTTTCTAAACGAAGCACCGAGTAAATTCAAGGCCCAGTCATTCAGGATGGGGGTGGAGGGGAAGGGGTCTCCCTCTAATGACTAGTCTTTGTTTCTTTCCCAAGGGTGGTACTCGAGGATTTCTCTTAGCTCGAATTCTTCGAGTTTTTACACGAGAACCATCCCCTAGCTATCAAGTTTGTGCCCTTTGCGTCTAACAACCACTATAGGCAGTCCTCGGTACCTCTCGAAAGCGACTACGCAGCAAGTCTTAACTTTTCATTAAATTACTCCGCATAATTATTTAAGATGCTGCGCGAGTACCGTCTAAGGTAAACCCAGCCCTATAATGGCCGCCTATCAGGGCACATTAAGGGGCTGGCATTCGGGACGAGTTCGAAAATCGTGAGAGGATCTTCATTCAGAACCCAACCCCCCTCGTCCCTCTCCCCCCACCTGTATCGGTCGCTCGCGCCTCCACCACCCCTTTTGGCTTTTGGTTTCAGCCGTGCTAGGGCTGCTGCGGGGAGGGCTCATCTCTCTTACCCCCACAAGCCGGCTTAATCACTGTCATGCTGTTATCAAAGACTGACGAGCCGTGATCTATAGATAACGCCACCCTCCACCCCTCCCCAACCCTCGACTGGGCTGTTTTGAGGGTGGCTCTCGGGTTTACGGGCATGTCGATGTTAAACTTAATGTACTGTAACAGATTCCAGTCCGTAATGTTCGTACATAGGCATGCACGAGTCACCCTTTACGATCATTGGATCGTCCTAGGTTCCGGCACGGTTTGTACCTATATATTACGTAATACCCCGTGTGTGACTATAGTACGCGTACTTTTGCGTTTAAATGTGTATATATATATATATATATCGTTGGCCTTGGCATGTAGAAATTAGCGCGTACCAATAAGCCTGAGAATCGTTTAACCCTCTTGGACCCCTGAACACCCCTTTTACGACCCTTCGTTAGCCCTGAGAATCTTCCTTTAAGGACCCTTTGGAAAGTAATCCTGATTGGAGTACAGTGGTATGTACTGAGGTATATACAAATGTATACATATACTGGTTTTGTTTTATACACTTAGCTGAGTTGAATGGGATTTAGGTTGTTTATGACAAATTTGTCATTTTTTTTATTTCCCTCTTTTTCTGTTGGTTAGCCTATCATTTAGAATTTTAATTGGACTCTTTCGGTCCTAGTAATTATTTTGATATTACGCCGTCGGCTGTTATTTATCGGCCAGTTTTTCTCTGGTTAAGACGCAATTATTATTAATCGCATGATTCTGTATTCGCCTCGGGCGTCGCGGCGCGCTCTGATAAAGATTTAATGGAGCTTGGAATGAAGTCGCGGAAGACGTTCGGGCGAAATGGAATGGAGTGCATAATTTCTTCCTACTCTAACTGCGCCCTTACAGCTGCATCCCTTGATCTCAGGGTAATCGAAACGATACGGTAACTTTACTTCGCTCAGAACGTTTCTCGGTACTTTCCATCCTTCTCAAAGTAATTACCACAGTCGTAATTAGTGTAAACGAAAATATAGTTACTACTGTTTAATTATTCTAAAGAAAAGTATAGATGCTACTCTTTGAACTCACTTTAGGTATTTTCAAAATAATTTCAAAGTAATTAAAAACATATTTTTTTAAAATTACTTCTAACTTTAATTTTCGTATATAAATTCAACCAATTTTCTTATCTACGTTAACTGTATAATTCGAACGACTGTCACTCGATGATACTTGTGGTAATTTATATTTTTTATACAGCAAAACGTATCAAATTCTACCCTGATTCAGGAACCCTAATAACAGTAGCAAGCAAATAATAAAATTTAGGACAGATGCATCTATGCTCTTGTTCGGAAAAAAAGAGGGGCATCACAAAAAAATTGGACGGAAAGACCCCCTCCCCAAAAGGGGGGACATGCTTTGAAGTAGATTAGACCGTGTGTGGATCAGACGGAACGTCGGACGGATATTGGTCTAAACGTCACGTGCACCCCCAGCCGCCTGCTCACCCCTGCTTTTCGTGTCGGATACTGGATTGTTTTGATTGACGGGAACAAATACAGGCAACTCCGATCCGTCGGGACGCGTCGTCGTTTACTGTCGAGAGCGTCCCTCGACGGGCGTCGTCCCTTGCTGCAGGACGCCGGATGCACGCACCTCTTCATTGCGAGGTCACGCAACACTTTTTTTTTTCCATATCACATTCCATCCCTTAATATAATTTATGCTCGAAAAATACTATAAATAATCACAAAAATAATCCTGCTTCCGTAGATACACATATATATTTATACACGCGTAGGTATTACTCTTTTCATTAATTATTCTTCACAAGAGTCAGATTAAAAGTGAACGTTCGCAGAATGATCAACCCCCTTTGTAATTTGCTCCTCTTAATTTGAAAGGGAGCTGTCAAACCTATTGTCTGACCCGACCTCCTCCCCCCCTCCCCCCCCTGGTTTCCAACAATGAAAAACCTGAAGGAAGTAAGGCGACCGACTTTCGTAATATTGTCATTGCCAAGGTAGAGGAGCGTCGCGACGCTTCCTCGTGGGTTGATCCTGCCGGCAGTAATTTTTCTCCTTTGCGTGTATTTTAAGTTTGGCAACAAATAACAAGCCGCAAGCCGACGTTTGGCCTCGAGATGGTAGGGTGCCTGTAAGTCACAATGGGTCCACCCCTGGCAGTAACAATGCGAGCGAGCAGCAACGCCAGTGCACTAGCTAGGTAATACCTTGATCCCACAAAGGGAACCGAACAGGGACACAATGCTTTCCCTCCCAATTATACATCCCTCCTATTCTGACCCTCCTTCACAAAACAACCCCCGTGCTCTGCCTTTCACTCTTAGCCAGAATGAAATCCACCCTCTGAACATCGTACCGGCCGGGACGAAATCGTTAGACCTACGTCTAATATATACGAATCATTTATTTTGTGCCCAAACCCCCGTATTTTCTTATCAATTAAAATAATCTTGATAAAAAAAATATATTGATAATAACATCGAAATGTTTTATTTAAAGAATATTTATTATATTATTTTACATAGTCAAACTCGTGTGAGTTGCCGCGCCCTGTATCGCTGTGCAGGAACCCTGCTAAAATGGATAGTCAAAGAGGAAGTGACGTCAAGTGGTAATCGGAAGGCATCCGGAATGCGTTGGGAACTAACGAAATTATGCGTTCGTACTGGAATTTGTTTTATTCAGAAGCATCTATTCCTCTTCTTGTCCATGGTGCAAGGGTCTCTATCGATCAAAGTCATCGGTCCGACATAAGGGTAGTTTCTAACACGCTTTTTGGCTGACGAGGGAACCAAGTCAAGCGCAGGCATCAGGACTGATCGATGACGTGAAATTTATAGAAATATGGAATTATTGCCACCCCAGGGAATAACGTGGATGGACCAGTGGTTGTGGTATATACCTATATGTATATATACTAACAGAAACAGTCAGGTTGACTAATACGAGTGGACTATGAAATCTCCGGGAAATGAAATACCAACCCCCTATCAAATCCATCACTTTCATCAAATTATATTTTATTGAGTAAAATCTCCAGAGGGTCTAGATTCGATAATAGTAAACAATGGTATATGAAAGTTATGCAATACCTAATTGACAGAGTGTCATATTCAATGCACGAAACTATGTATAATCAATTTCAGTACCGGTGCAAACGATAACACGTAACCATCCCCTATTGTGGAGGTATTTCAACATACATTCAATTTATCTGTAAATTCATACGTGGTACACAAGTACCATAATTGGTATAATGCCTTTAACGAATAGTAGTAGAAACATATATGTATCATATTCCAATAAGGGGTAGTAGCTGATAGTAGCTGGGTTAATGCTAATTGTTCCTCTTGTATCAGGCTGCTAACAGCCACGGTAATTGTTCATGGTTATCACTCTGAGGTATCGAGGAAAATTTCAAAGTAATGCAAACGACTGATAATAACAATGGATGATAGATTGCGTAATGACAGTGGTGAAAGTTATTATTATTTGTTCTTTTAAACACACTAGGGAAACACGATATTGGGATCATTATGCTATCTGATGATACAAATTGAAAATAATAAAAGGGATTGACACTTTGATTTTTTTTCAAAAATTTTACCAGGCCATAGATTTTTTTGTCTTTTGCGTAATATGGAAAAGGTACAGGCACTTGGTCCCGGGTGAAATGCACGCGTCACCCGTATATGATGTTCAAAAAAATTGTGCAAGAATAGTAAAAATTTTGTTGTATACTAATGTCTTATCAGGATGATCTGTTTGACAAGTACCTATATCAGTAAGATTAGTATCTATATCAGTTTCCCCTTGAACGTGTGTTTAATAGGGCCGACTCTGAGCCCCTACAGGAAAATCAATGATTGGCAAACCGATATAGTCAGTAGGGACTATTAGGCGGACTGCCTGGCCCTCGTTAAACGTCCAATCCGTCATTTTGCGAAGACTTCTTAAGAATGATTACGGTCTGGTCTGGCTAGATAGAAAAGGGTCAACGAGCTCGTTGTACGTCAGACTGATCTATGAGCGTGTTGTAAGGCTCAAGCCCCATTCACATACCAAAAGACAAGCTCGATAATACGATATTGTGAAAAAAAGATTTAAAAGATATTATTAAAAATTCATAAAACGATTGGTAAATCAATAAAATAATTTATTATATTATATAATCTGGTATATAGGGTGTCACTATTATATCCATCATGACGAAGATTGCGTTCTTATGGATAAAAAGAGAAAATCCCCTCTGTATTGTTTCCGGTTACTCGAAGCTTATAAGAACGAAGGATGAAATTTCAATTTGAGCTCAGATTCCGGCTGATCCCCAAAATCTGCATAACTTAAATATCAACATCGCGAGGGTTGCGTCGCGACGCGATTGCGGCTTGAGGGAGGTACGAGGTTAGATATGCGGTAGGGAGAAAGAGAGGGAGAGAAGAAGGAAGATGAAAGAAGATAAATATGAAAATAAGTGAAGCATCCCTAAGGATTTACAATCGTTAAAAAAAAAAAGCGAAAGACATAAATAGAGGATGAAGTATCACGTCGATCTGCGGTACATAAGGAATACGTATATATTACATGTTTCTTTGGGCCGTGAATGTTCAGTCGCGAGGAAGAAAGAAGCGGGAAAATTCAAAGTTTCAAAGTTCCCGTTGGACAGTGGCCAAAGTCCAGCGAGACGTTCTTTACGCTTGGATGAGAATTCCAACCCCTTTTTGCTTTTTCCCAAGAGCAAAATTCGCTATGACAAGATCTCGTTTAGCGGGCATCCCCTTTGCGGGGAGGAAGAAGGGAAAGAAGAAAAAAGAAATAGGCAGCGCGAGGGGGATGAAGATTTAAACTTTTTGCCCGTAGACGCGGCACCTGCCACTGTACGGGTTACAGGGGTTGTCTCGTCGACAGCCAGGCTCTTCATATCTATTAGCCTGGTGCTCACCCCCTGCTATTCCCCCTTTAGTCGTTCCCTCCCTCCCCTTCGGCGGTGACTCTCACCCTCGCGCCATCTAGCAACCCCTCCCCCTCCCTACCTACGACACACCTCGAATCTTCCCCCTCCCTGGCACGGTCCCCCATTGTTCTTCATCTGCCACCCTCGCAGCGACTCTCCCTTAAAGGTGCCCTATCGAAAGGGGCTGCATCAGGCTACCGGTAAATAGAGATACGCGAACTAACTTCGGCCGAACTGGTGGTAAATCCTCCTGAAGGATTTTTCCGATTTCTTTTGTGCAAGAATATTTTTTTATTCTCCATTTATTTCATCGTTATCCGGCAACCCTTCGATAAGGGGATGAAGAAATCTTGAATTTTCTGATTACGAATCTTTTATCCGATCTTGACGTCACGAGTTCTCCTGTCTGACTCCATAAGTATGTACCTACTTAGGATGTTTCGCGACAGGGTTTCTTCGAGTTTTAGGGCGTAAGGAGGGGTAAAAATAATACCGGGTAACGTGCAAATATTGACTCGGCTAATGGCGCGGTCGCTCCCGTCTCGTGTGTACCTACAATGTTCCCGTAACAAAACCTTCGGACCGGCAGCGATCCAGTTGCGGAGTATGGATGGAAATACAAGGGAATCCTGGAAGGAATGAAAAACATCCAGCCTCTCGGCGCTACTGCTATCCCAGACGTTCTTCGATCTGCCCACTTTTATCGTCCTTTCATTCCCATACTCGCGATCGGCCTGAAATTCTTTAAGGGACTCGAATACTTTGTGCGCCGAGCAGACAGCAGATTCTATCGAGTTCCCTCGACCCTTCCTTATGTAAATACACGAAATTGTAATCGATATTCTAGCGATGCACGATTAAATGTCAATACTCGAAATAATTGAGCTAAATTCAAAAGAAATTTAATTAGGCTAAAAAAAATTTTCAACTTATTTTCAAAATAATTTTCACAATTTACTACCTTTTTTTAGATCAATGATATACATTATGTATTATTACACTTTTATATTGTTTGACTATCTACATATTTCCAGGAATCGAACGTATCATATATGTATATACATATGAATTACTATAATCCTCCAGCACTTCTGCACTCCTTTTTCTATCCTTAGAACTCACTCGTACTCCGCCATCTTTATTCGTCTTGTTCCATTCCCTCGTCCCACCTTTCCTCAGATTTCGTGTCTCGTCTATCCTGTCCCTTTGGTACTTTCACAGCCAAGTCAATTCCCACAGGAACGCTTTGCCAGACTCCCCAATCCCCTATTACACTCTCTTTATAAAGCGAAAGCATTGCGCAAGGAAGTTGATATAATTTTCAATCTGTTTTTTCGCACGTCTACCTATTCAACGTCTTCGCACTTCGTGGAACCGTTATTCGCTCACTTTTATATGCGCACATGGATACCAGTGTAAAATAAATGGAAAAAAAAAGTTTAATCCATTTACCGTAATAAATCAATAATGTAGTTTAACAGTATAAATCGATACTCTCCTTATCCATACCACGACGCATGATTCGCCAATAGAAAATCAAGTAATCACTTTTACTGACTTGTCACTAGCTTCAATATTAAAAGAAAAAAATGTATGAGTCCATTAAAATGTCAATAATCAACAATACCCTTATCACAAAAAAAGAAAAGAAAAAGGCTCAAGGGACGAGGAGTGGATGAATAAATATATAAAAGATTGAAAAAGTGAGGAGAAATGATAAAAAAAAAACGTCTTCCCAGTCTTGGAAGCGTGAAAGGCCAAATTGATTTCTCAAACCGCAGTCTTCTACTTTATGCAAATGCATAGCAGGATGCGAGGGAGACACGTAGGGCGCGAGGGTTCTGAAATATGGCTGTGATTTCCGGCGGGATGGACCTTCCGGCCTGGCAGAAGTCCAGTACTTTGTGAAAGTGGCCGGATAAATCAAAACGTTTCTGTGTGCACCAAGGCGTTAGTAGATTGCCATGTAAATCATCGAACGGACACGAACGTCTCGAGCGATAGAAAAAAAATATATTCTGACGTTTCGCGAAACGGCGCTTAGAGCTGTTTGTTGATAAACATCTTTATTTATTTATTTTTTTCATTCATAAATTTCACAAAAATCGTAAAGCACCATGCTATCTTATTCCCATTGCTGAGATACCATGAGATACTATAACGCCAACGTTCTGCAATTGCGACATTAAATTCCCATTGGTACTTGGTAAAACAATAAAATCGCCAATAAAAATGTCAAATTTCAAGATACCATTTGATTGACGATCACTATGAATAATTGTATACGCTATAAGCCATACATATCTCAAAATATAATATACGGTACTGTCTGACTCTAAACAGATTAACTACTTCGAACCAATTTTAGACGCAGTTTATAGATACGGATAGAAAACAAAAATCGAAGAAATTCAATATAAATTTAAATAGTTGTCCGTAAGTCATCCAATTTATTTATGTATGTGCTATAATTCACTAGGATTAATTATATTGTCCAGTGATATTTTTTATCAAGACTATTAGCGTATTTGGTATCGATAGTCACGAGTCATTTAACACGAGTACAGAAATACTTCCAGTCGTCTATATTATTGTACAGAGTAAACGCTTACACGCTGCAATTCTACGGGTGCTGAATATAAAGGATCAGGATCGATCGCAATCGTTTCCCAGTGATTTATGCCAAGTGGACGTATTACGTGCGATCATCAACTTATCAAGTAGCATTGAGAACACTTTGAGTGAAATCATGCGTAAATGGCTGCCGGGTCGTTGAAAAACGTCGAGCCGAGCAAACCCAGCATTATGGGGTATATAGGGAAAAATGATTGTACGTTTCCAATAAATATATAATGGATATATATATTCGATTTTTAATAATTAAAATAGATGGCAGACTTTCGACAATTGTCCATTTTAATACTCGAATTTGTTATAAATAAAATAAATGTAATAAAAGAGATTATTGATAAAGAAATTAATTTCAAGTAAGATTGAAATTATTTTCTTCTTTTTCTTATGTTATTATGAAACTTTAAAATGTAACCGGAAATCTCGACTTAGTGTATGTATATATGTATTGTGTCTAGTCTGTACCTATATAATGTATACACACAGCCAGTTCCCGTATCCATAATTCACTTATCCCAAGTAGGTTTTTGCGAGCGAATGTAAAGTACATTTTACGGCTGAGTGACCGATATGCAAAGCCTGGCTGATGCATATTTTCTGAATAATTCTCGTTTGCCACCCCTCCTAAACGTAGATTCACGAGAAGAAGCTCCCTTCCAGGATCCGAGTAGCTTAGCTCAACGCAGAAGCTTATACCCCATTCCTACAAGAGTAACCCCTTTTCTCGTGACGTTTTACCGTAGAATCATTTCACGTCAGCAAAGAATCCTCCCCCATTCTTCCCTGCCGAGAAGCCACTCTGGAATTTTTTTAACAGTTTTTTTTCAATCTTAAACATTCAAAGTGACCTGTTCGTAAGATTGTACGCAATTTATTCCCATTCCCCGTCGACAATTTCACCCTAAAAATTCGCGCGGAACACAAATAAATCAGTTTCTATTAAAACTAATTAATTTTTTTGTTTAATATTTTCTCTCCAAAAATACCAGACAACAAAAAAAGATTAAAAAAAAATTATTAACCAAATTCTCAAAAACTACCCCCATTCGAGTAAATCGCACGTCAGCATTTTCATTACATAAATAATATTTCCAAATAGACCCACTAAAAATCTTCCGCTTCGCAACACAGGTAGCAAATGTAAATTAATCGATTCGCGTTTAACGTGAAATGGCTCTCCCCCCCCCCTTTCCCCACGTCACTCTCTCCATTTAAAATCCATACATCCCTCTCTCTCTCACTCCCGCGTTCCCTTATATGCCCACGGCCAAACACAAAGGTCGGTATACGATGTAACTGAAAATGCACGATCCAAGGCCACCCCAACAAGCGTTAATTTCGTTCTCCCACGGTAAACGGCAACAGCAGTAGATACGCGGGGGGTGAGCGTCAAGCAACAGGGGTGCAACAAGGTACGTCGCCCGGGGTTGTATTCTCGCGCATTCGTGCCAAATTGAAAACACACCGGGATCAAAGACGCGCGCGACGCCCCAGCGAAGCTTCCGTTTTAACATTATTGAAGCATTCGGATACGAACGGCGTAACAGGCACGATGCAAAAGGGGATCCTGGAGGCTCCAGCGAGACGCGAGCAAAACACGAGCGAAGCCCAAAGAGAAAACCGCTATTGGATACCGTATGTAAAACATAGGGAACGCCGTTAAATAGCTCGTTAAACCGTATGCGGGATACGCCTGTAACTTTGATATCCGTCATTACGGTTAATGTTGATAGGGTAAACGAATGGGCTCCATAAATACGATTCAGTCCGTCGATGGAAAAACGAATACACATTGAATTCAGTTCGGACGCATCGCCTGGTAGTACAACCTGTGTGACTTGGTTGAAAAGATTTTTTTAGTGGGTCACTGCCTCGGTGGGTTGGAACACTGCCAAAACCTCGACGGAACACGTGCGGTCGTACGACGCCCATGACATGCCTACATTTCCACGTGCTTCTGACAGTGACTATCCTTCCGTCGAGTGACTCGAGGCGAATATCACTTTGAATTAAAGATACAGCCTCGTTAGATATAATACGTTCGAAAGTCCCGTAACAAAAGAATATACGGCCCGTAATATTTACTAGTAAAACACGACCCTCCTGCCATAAGGCGAAACAACCCTTACCGGAGAATGGCTGTTTGCAATTTAACGGAATCTCTGCATATAGAGAGGGTACGTCGGAAGGTACTGAGCCTAAACGACGTCCCCGGACGTCCCTATACTAATCCTATGGGATATCCTATATGTATACATATATGTATATATCCGTAGCCACTTACGATGTACAGGTCTATATCCCATGCATGCACCAGTCAGGGTATATACAGTCATACAGCTGTATGTAAAGAAGGTAGACGGACGATCCGAAACTACCCCTTACCATACCTACCATCGCCACCATACTTCCACCCTTACCCTCCCAACCAACCTTCTACCATTCCTTCCAGCCTTCCACCATTCCTTCCAGCCTTCCACCTCCGGGGACGTTCACAACAAACAATAGCCGTGGCCCCGGTACACGGGCTGGAGGATGTGGGAGCACGAGGGCTTCTACCGGAGCCGGAGATGCGAAGTGCCGGAATGAAGTGGAATGAGGAGCAGTAAAACGTGGTTAGGAGAGTGAGGGGTTTGAGAGGGTGAATTGCAACTACGTGCTCTCGCATATAAATGCATACCAGTTCGCCGTAGCCTCTTCGGTCCATTCGCATCCCTTAAAGCTTCCACCCGCTACGGATCTAATGGATTGCGCCCAATGCTCACGGTCAAATCGTCTGCCCCGCTACCGATTATTATTCCGTGCAAAGGATTCCAGTAAATATTCCAGATAATCTTAACCCCCTCCTTCATCCCCTCCCCCCCGTCCCAGCTGCACGCGCTCGTAGTAAATTATGCTTTCAGCGTCTAAATCAGAACTAGTATATAAATTTCTATGGCTCCTGACTATTGGATGCTGTGTGCGTATCTTGGCTATATCTATATATATGGCTTTGTAACGGTGGATTCTTTCAGAACGTTAACTTAAACGTTTAAAAGACGAGGGAAAGTAGGTAAATTTTGAAAATTCGGTAATTAGGGTAATTAGCTGGTAGATAATTTTTTTTTTATTTTGAATCTAATTTTTGTCGAATGCTTTTCTCAGGCAGGTATTTTTGTTATTGATAGGGTAATAAGTTGTTATTGATAAATTAAACGCACGATGAGCTTGCGGGTATTGTAATTTCTGTTTTTACCACCCTTATTAATTAAGCTGATTTGTCCGTTCTGGATCTACGGTTAGATCAAATAGAATGTTCTCGCTGGATTCCTCGAGTTCCGGTGCACGTTCCTGTGCAAACGGCGGGAACCGATGCGGTCGTGAGAATAATGTGTTTGATGTCGCACATTTGCTTCTGCAACGGATACGTGTGTCCGCTTTCTCAGTAAGGGGCACGTAACTTCCTCTAATTTAATAAAGACCAGTTGTCCCTGGCGAACGGTTACCGTCGCTGGGGAAAGTTTGTTCCGTTTTTAACGCTGAAGATACATTTACTTACTGGAGAATTCGAGGTAACTGATTATACGTTAGGTCAATGTAAATATACATGGATATGTATATGTTTATACCTCGTCCTTCATTAATCTAATCACGAAGATCACGATAATCGTTACACAGACTGTACTTTCTCATACGTCGATCGTTAATATGTTATTGATTTTCTGATATCGTTATAATGTATATCGCACATATTATCAATGGTGTACTCGTTGCTTTACAGGAAAGTTTGGAGGAACGTGTGCAGCAGCTCGAACAAACTTTGCAAGCGGAACGTGTGGCTGCACAACGAGATCGCGCGACCATTACCAAACTCCAGCGTCAGATTAATAAGGTAGGTTTGAGTTTCATGAAAATTACGAAAAAAAAAAAACGAGAAATCACCAAAAAGTTCCAAAAATAATGTTTAAAAAAAATGTGTAATTAGTATCACTCCAGAGAACCCATCATATGTATATCATCACTATACCGTAAAACAAAGCTGTCGTCTCGTAGAAAAAAAATAATACCAACGCAGCATCCACAAATACATATCCGACCTCGAAGACACGTGAAAAGCCATGAAAAAAAAATTTCAACAGAGACAGGAAACGAACGAAATGATCCCTTGATGAAGGACGAAGGGAAAAAAAAGAATCCGTCAAGATGTTTGTCGCGTGGATTCCTCGTGAGTACAAAAAAAAAAGCCATGCTGTATATACACAGAATTACGTGGACAAAAATGATGACCCGTCAGGTTGGTATTTCGCCTGATCGGTACATCCAGTCGGTACACAGAATAGCATAGCCGTATGTATTATAGATAATACCTATTCGCTATGTGCGTGCAGATATAGCTATACTCTAGTAAACACGTGCGAAAATGTATAGGGGCATACTATCAGCGCCATCTGCATTGGTCGCCACAAGCTCTCGCTATACATTTGTTCTATATCTATACTCTATACGTGCTCAGTAACATTAAATTATATCAGTAAACACGAAGCAAATGGTATAGCGAAGCGACGCAGAACAAAAGCCCGTAGACGAATGAAAAACAAAGACAGGATCGTGCTTCCTCTTCTTTGACGTAATTTATTCGCGTTATGTCATTCGGTTACGTTACCGTAATCGCGAACGTAGCCAGCATGGCGCAGCCTGATTTATACGCCCGCAGAGTGCGGGGTCCGCAAGATTATCTTTCCCAGTCATCGGATTATTTGCTCCGACTAGGATCAAGCCATTTGCAGTAGGAGCGTTCTTACCTCTTACCTAAAGCATACATATAGCTCTATAGACATATAGTATAAGGAAGGTAACAGCAAGCTACTTGCGGATAGGAAACTATCTCTATACCAGTTCAATTCGATTTAAGTCGATTCCAATCGATTCGATATACTCGCTCAATAAATTTTCTCGCTCCGTTCCTCTCGTGAAAGACCGTTGGGCTTCGGGCCTTTTCGCAAATGTAAATTTCTAAGCGACCACAACTGTCCGCTATAATCGTTGTTTATGTCGATAGTCGTGCATTGGAACTTACTAGGCAAAGTATGATGACTACTGGCATTGGTCGCCGAGAGTCACGTGAACCTTTAAGTTGAATTTATAAAACGTCTAACATCACTTCCTCATATTTTCAAAATGGCGATACGTGGTGTTACTTTGACTCGCGTAATTCATATTTTTTTTCTCTCAACGTTGGCAATATGATTTTCCTAGCTTTCGTTTTATTCCTGTACGAATTGTAAACGATCTCTCGTGTGTTTACGTGTTCGTAAAGGCAATTGAATCGACTTGAGGTAATAACGAAGAGAGATAGAGGATACCGTGGACTGCTACGGAAGTAGGAGAGAAAGTAATGGATGAAAGTTCAACGAGGCATTTGACGTTGCGTTTGGTAGTGAGCAGAGGGTACACGTGAAAGGGGATGAAATAGTAAAGGGATAGAATGTCTGCAGCTGACGTTCGATCCCTCCCATTTGCAAGTCCATAAAGTATTACGACGAAAACAAGCAGAGCCACGTAAACCTGCGCCGAAACATTGCGCGGCTCCATGTGAGATTTGGGGGGGGGGAGGGGGGGAATTGAACTAGGTACGTAAATAAATTTTAATACAGTTGGGCGCTTCTGTAATTTACTATACCGAAGAAATACATTTTTTTGTATCATTACGAACCACGTGGTACTTGTATGTGGTGCTGTCCCCTCCACTTTCATACCGCAAAAAGGATAATATTCCTTCCGCGAATCAAAACCGCGTTACGGAAGTTTCGTTAACCCGGTTCCCCCGGCAAAGCATCTACGCGGAGCAAAGATTAAACGCAAAATGAAATTACTCGCGAGCAATTTGAAGTTTAGTAGCTAACTAACTCCGGAATCGCTCGTGAGGCCTCCCTTAATCGTAGATGGCGCTGCGAGCGGGAACTGACGACACCAGAGTCGCGGACCGTATGAAATATTATATCCTCGAGATAAGCCGAAAGAGAATTAAATATGGCTAGAAAAGGGGGGGTGGGTCGGAGAAGAGGGGTGTACGGCGGAAATTTCGTCACGAGGGGTTCTACCGTACGGAGGGTTGAGTTTCCCTTCTCACCAAGCAAATTACATTCTCGCCAAGTCCTATCGGATTGCCCTTAGAACTTGAGCGGGGGATTATTAAAATCGAAAAATGCCCTTGCTGGGACGTATATCGGACCTCCTTTTTTAACTTTTTCTTTTACATTAATTTATTCATTCTACTTAATCGGTAATTTAGAAATTTTTTTAACTATGACCCTATAGGTGTTAGGTTAGGTTAGGTGAAAAATTTTGAAAAACTGTTACTAGTGATGAATATTACAAAATTATACTGTACGATTAATAAAAGGGCGATTGTGAAAATATTTTTTTTTCACGTAATTCGTTAATTTTTAGTCGTTCCTGTACACGTATACTCTAAGATATATACGCAGTCATGTATAAGATAGATACTACTATGCCATGACACCTCTCGAAGGGCTCTGGCAAGAGGCTCATAGTGCTTGTCGAGAAAATAGGCTATTATTTGTAATGAATACGAGTCCTGCGAAATGGCAAGACAAGAGGGTAGCTCTGTTCTCTGGAGTAAAGGGGTTCTGGGTAGAGGTAAGAAAAAAGGGAGCCAGGCGAGAACAGAGCGGGACTACTGTATCATCCTTTTATTAAGTTCCAAATTGAATTGAAGCTACGAGTCTCCGTTACCATACAACAACTTTCGACTGTCATCTAACTCCCATCTTGACTCTCTATTATGTCTATAAATGTTTGTGCAGCCCCAAAAGCCCATCAATTGTTCTGCAACTGGCGCGTATAGTACTCCATTATATTTCGACGCCCGCCAGCGTCAACTACCTTGCAGGAGATACTCAAAATGGCGGACCCGCGCTATTCAAACAATGATAATAGTCTTCTTTGTCTCGTATGCCTTAGCCGGGGTACCGTACATATTTTCGAAAAGGGTTCGGTTTGCAGCCCTGTATAAATATGACTTAGAATTCTCATTCGTCTCTGCCGTAGAATTCTAGTGAGAAATAAAAATAAAAAATAATTGTTTGCACAAAGGTGGTACGACAGGCAGGTTGGTTTTCATAGGTGAAAAAATAATTGAAAGAAAAATAACCACGACGGAATCGATGTGTTCGGGGCGTTCAAGGATTTTTTCGCGGTTGGCAGGCCTGGTGTAGTCATCCTTTAAAAATTAAGCCCACCGCCAGCCCAGCTGGCAGATCCAATTTAACTTGGGTGGACTTTGAGAATTTTCCTCTTGCATGGGAAAACAAAGGAAACCGCTTTGCGAGTTAATGTCCCGAGAGACGTCGAATTGAATGAAAAGTATGCCGATATTGCTGTGTTTTTTTTTTTATAATGATATTCACATTGAATTCGCCGTGAAACTCATTATTTATAATTAACGCTACTTTTTTTTCTCGTACTCTTGTTAATTCTCTTGATTGATCATCCGTATAATTTTTCAGGCAGGTTTATTTTATAATAAAGGTAAAAATTGTAATGACATAATTTTCTCATTAGGTATAATTGTATCGTATGCAAATGCATCATGAAAATTATTTTTTCTATACACACTAGATACAATATTAATTAAAAAATTATAGGACATAATGGGCATTCAATATATTTCATAGTCACAGGGTCTGCAAATTGATTACTATTCAAATTAAATGATCCTTTATAATCAGTACTAGTCCTCCCATTTGTGATATAATAACAATAGGATAATTATAAAATAATACTAGGCATATCCATTGTCCTCTTAAACAATGCCTAATATATTATATTCATTTACCCTGATATCAATTGCCGATTGTAAAATGTTACAGGTACTATATTAAATCAGGACAAAATATTGCACACGCACGTAACAATAAAATGTACGTACGAATATGAAAACGTAATGAAAAGAACTCCCAGGAAAATAGGAATCAGTATAAAAATCTCTATTTCGTATCACTGTACCACAAATGCACAATATAAAAGTGAAGAATAGAAGCGTAGAGTATTCCATTCGCGTTTCACCATTTGATTTACGATGATATTAATTTTTTTTCTTCATTTCTCACCAGAAATTGTCGCTTTACCACAGAAGCCATTTCGTATCGTCGTTGCACAACTGCATTCCACCGTACTGCACTCTCGATCCTCGTAGCTTCCTCTATTCTCCATATAAGGCCAACTGGATGGTCCAAGTCCTCTAAAAGTCCCATCCGCTCGCTCTGCGTACAGCCGGCAGAACTTAAGCGATTTATCATAGTGAAAAGCAAAGTCGCGAAATGTGACGAAAAGGGAAGCGGCGTTTCGCCCGGAAATACCCGTGAGGCATAGTTTCAGTTCCGTGCAAGAGAAAGTTCGACGGGGCTGTTATTGCATTTTGGGACCCCGCTTCTACGCCATTTCAAATCGGAAACGACCGTAGCTCCGAGCCGTTTGCGGCAGAGCGTTCCATTAACCTAACTGACGCAGAAGGACCCTCTTAGAAGCAGAGAAATGCTAGGGAGAAGCTTAAGGAGAACCGGAATCGCCTTAACGCTGAACCCACCCCTCCATCCCTTAGAAACCAGCTTCCCCTCGCCACAGCTACCTTTATCCCACTGTCTTCTTATACCTTCTGAACCGCCGCCATCTTATGTCCTTTATCCTGTTCGCTTATGCTGCACCACCGTCTCTCTCGCTCTCTCCCTCGTCCTTAGACACTCACGCACCTTCGCCTTCACTCTCCGCAGCTACTTCAGAACCTTCTGCAAGGAAGGACTCGGCCGCTATCCGATTTCCTGAATTTTCTTTTATCTTTTATCAGACCTAAAATCAACGAGGAAATCCACTCGTGAAATCGGAACGCTGGAAATTCGATTTCGTTTTACTAGGAGTCACAGACGTTTTCAGAATTTTATTAAATTATTTTTTACTCAGTTGGTAATTCGGGACTGAGATTTTTTAATTTTTCGGAACTTCACTAAAATTCATTTGGTCGCTAATTATTTTTGTCATTTGGTAATGACTTTCTTAGGTTAGGCCACTCGGTTTCACATTCTCAGCTGGACCCTTGGGATTTTCTATGAATTTTATGTGATGCTCTCCAGGAGAAAATGTCCTGCTAAGAGATAAACGTAATTGAATGTCGTTATAGCAGACGACACAACCACTTTATTACTCGTCCCATTTTCGGGTATAATCGGAACGAAAATGGATGTTGTCACCTCCTGACGAGGCTGTATCGGTCTGAATAGGCTGTCAGCTGGATAGGTTGTACTATTTACTTAAGTGTAATAAATTGAATGCTTATTCGTTACGATCTAGAAAAATAACGTCACTGTCGTTCTGGTTACCTTGACGAAATTCTATCCCAACACACGGAATATCCCTAGAAATATTTTTATCTATTATACAAAACTATTCAAATCGCATTTTGTTCGTATGATACTCGTGTTGATAAAAAGTCACCCTTAATCAAACGCTTATAAATAAATAAATAAAGATCATCTCTAATTTACCTGATTACGCGAAAAACAGCATATAAACATAATTTCCATAACCTCTTCCGGTATCTTACTAGACGCCATAGCTAAGCATTTCTCACTGCGTCAGCATAGTCAAAGCACGGTGGCCTAGTGAAGCGAAGAAAAAGTCTGAGCCAGCACGCCAAGCCCGTGAGTATATTACGTTCGCAGAACTTTATAAGTCAGGAGAAATATGGGAGAGGAAGGAAGTGGAGTATAGAGGGAGGATATGACGCGCCGCCGTCCCGACGCCTTTCCACCCCCTTAAACCTCGAAAATCTACCTCGTTCCTTCCTTCCTTCCTTCCTTCCTCTACATACTCCGGCTACCCCTAACCTCATCGATATTGATACCTACCCTTACTACCTCACCAACCCCTCGGCTATTCTGACTGACGTAAAATGTAAACGAACCAGCGTGTCTGACAAGGTTTGCTCAGACCTTTACTACTTGCCTGAGCTTTCACTACCATTACTACTACCGCCGTACTAGTTACCTACTGTCAATATTCCTGTGACTGACGTTGACGCAACTTAACACGCGACCCTAAATAAATTTGTCGAAATTTTCCAAATTTATGGTATTACACGAGATTTGTGTATTTTACTAAACATTCTTTTAGGATTTTATATTTTGATGGTTAGACATATTTTATTACGTCAAGAGTAAAGATCAACAGCTGTTATTATACTGACTACAGAATTTCTGTACTAAAAAAATGTTTAGAGTTATATGTCATGAAATACCGTCCTGCAAACGACCCAGAAATAAAAGAATCTTATGCATTGTGTACGACTATTAATATTCATCAAAATGTGAATTATTGCCATTACACTGCCATTTAATTCGATGCTGGGATTTTCATGATTTTTTTGCATAAAAACCGAAAACTCCTTTTTCTCCGTACAATTTAATAATTTTTTTTCGTTTATTAATCGCCAAGATAAATGCATTCCAACGCATAAAAGTGCATCCGCGTAAAGCAGAGTCCCGAGAGCCATCTATGCCAAGCTAACCTAACCCAAGGAAATAACGGTACAAACGTTGACTGTAGCTCGTCGTAACTTTCCCAGCGAGACCGCAGGGTAATTATTTCCGACGAAGGACCGTAGCCAGGGTTTGCGGGGGCGGCAACCGGATGTTGTCTCGCGTATCCGCAAGAATCGCCTCGCGACGACATTAAGCTCCCCGTTAGCCAACCTATGATATATCGCCGGTCATATAATTTGCATTACACATAGAGGGAAGAGTCGCTCGAAGCATTTCACAGCCGTGCGCGAACCACAAGCGACACTGCTGCAACACTCGGAACATCTTGTCATCGGAAGGACAAACTTGTTATGCAAGTTACTGGATTTCGGTAGAGGAAACGAAAAAAGAGAAATTTATACAAATTCACGACGGAAGCACCTCCCAGCGGAATAACGTGTATGCAAAATATGATATCGTTTCTCAACCACTTTTCTACAGTTACATTTTCACATATATATATATATATATATATATATATATATATGTATATATATATTGTGACGTGGCATTTTAGATGCACATCACAAAAGAGAACCAGTTGCAATTTTTCAAGCCGCTACGCGTGGAGAAGAGTTTCCGTGACATGGGATTTATTCATTTTCTGAATTTACATCTCTTTTCCCCCTCATGCGCACACGTTTATTTGTGTTTTGAGATTTTTAAATGGATCCGACAGGCTGCAGGGCCCGCAAGTACCAGCTACGGGCCTGGCGTAGCACGCTGGTAAGGCGACATGCAGACAGACCGGAGCACACAGCCTGGGAAGCCAACTATGCGGGATATTCGGCGAGCGTCTTCGGCATCTAGAGGGCATACGGAGGTTACAGTGACGTCCTGAGGTGGTCCATCGAGGGGCTAGAGGAGGATATGATTCCCGCCTCCCGAAAATGTCACTGCAACCGCACCAACCACGATAGATGCCAGCTTACACTTCGACAGAATCGGCACAACAATTAAAGATCGGCCCAACCTCATTGGCCTAAGGGATGTAATATCGCGTGTCTCTCACGAGTAATTACAAATTTTCGATACGTCAGATCCCGTAAAGCGGGACAACAAGTAAGTTCTCGAGAAGCGAGAACACGCGGATTCCTTCTGTTAGGTCTCCAGGGTCACGAGACTTTTGCACTAAGAGAATGTGAAGAAATAGTCGTGAACAAAAGAAATATATGCGATACACCAAATCTTTTCCAAGCTAGAGATAAGAAAGTCGTCGATAGGCCGACCTTCGAAGAAAACGCGAAACGCGACCAGCGATAAGGAAATGAGCCTATTGAAAAAGATTTCGTGACTCTTTATAAAATTCTCACCGATATTATCGAAACTAATAATGCGCAATACCCGACCACACTGCTAACTCAGAAGAGAATGAAGTACAGTCAAACTTCGCTGTAAGGCTAGACTCGCGTCCCCACTGACAGAAAAAAGTAGTGCCCTCAAACAGCCAGTAAGATCCTCGGGAGGATTTACACAATACTCGTCTTATTCCACCGCTACAAAAGTGATGTCGTTGAAACTATTCCTCAAATAATAAATTCGAAACAACACTGTAGCGACATCTGTGGCCTTAACCCTACGAAACGGACTGAAAAATATTCGGTAGATGCCAGAGCCTTCCACTGATCAGCGATACCCGATATTCGAGAGAACGGTGTTCAAATAAATATTCGAGCGCGAACCACACGTGACGTAATTGTCGTCAGCATGCTGACCGTACGGAACATAGTCACACACTCGCTGTCGTAGCTCGGGGTGTCCAGTGGCCTCTAGTGACGATGAAGTGCCGGCCCTGTCCTAAACGATAGTGGCTGGGGTCCTGATGTCTTCGGTAGGTCTGGTCGTCTCTGTTTCCTGCGGCAGGCCAGTAGCGGTGCCTCCACTCTGGGGCCCCGCTCATCCTTCACCACGAAGAGTCTCGTGGAACACGAGGTTTCCTCGTCTTCGTTACTAGTCATTGTAATCTTGACTATCTGAACCGGGGTTACGAAAGAAAAGACGTGACGTCCATGTCGCTGACCTTTTGGATGACCCTCCTTAATTTTTTCCGGGTAGGGTCAAAAATGGGGTGGAGTCGTCAGGTCATCACGGCAACTCTTCACGTTCCCTGGCGTAAGGTCTTGCTTGTCCTTTGATGGCGTCTTGTTGTCATGATGGCTCGATACCGGGGTCGTGGTCGTGATGTTTGAAATATTGTAGATAATTTTGCATTAGCCTACTGTCGAAAAATTAGCCTATGACCCTAGAATTCCTGACCAGTTGCGTGTGTTAGGTCACGGAAAAGGGACGGAGATGCGTCCCGAAGTTGAAAAAAGAAATGTACTATTTCGGGAATTTTTGTGACGTATTAATAACGTCACAAGAGATAAAGACTCGAAGTACGAGGGTTGTGAAATTTTACAAACCTTTCCGACATCTCGTAGCAAAGACCCTGAATGCATAAGGCTGCTAAGATTACGACTTGAAACACGTAGACTTCAAAACGGAATACTTGTTAGACTTTCAACGTGTAATTAAACAAGCCGCAATTTGAAACTTGCAATTTGCTTCCTCTGAATAGTAAATAGTGTACGAAATGCCTATATGAGGAAGCATTTTTATTTTTTGTTAATCTTTGGCTTCTTCATCTATTATCGACGATTCAGAGGAAGCAAATTGCAAAATTTAAATTCTTGGCTTCCTCATATAGGGATTTCGTACACTACTTACGATTCGGAGGAAGCAAATTGCAAGTTTCAACTTGCGGCTTGTTTGAATCTGCTGAAATTCGAAAACTTGAAAATATGTATAATCAGATCCGTTTTGCCGATCTCCGCCAAATTTTATACATATCACGGCTAAATGATGTTCTATACTATTGGAAAATTAGAACTCAATTGGTCAAAGTTGATGGAAGTTATATTGATAAATTTAATTTTTCGAAAAATTCAAAAAATCATAAAATCAAAACTTCTCGATGGATTCGGCCCAAATGCAATACCAACCAACTTTGGATACAAATCTCTTTGTCAAGAACTGTTTAGACGATTATCACAAAATTTGCGATCGCTAGAGTGCGAACGTTCTTTTTTGGGGCATTTGAAAACAACATAAAATCCGAACCACAGCTTGAATCATAACGAAATTTATGGTTAATGAAGGTATTATAGAGCTGCATATGCCTGCAAAGTTTGGGAACTGTGGCTCAAACCGTTCTCGAGTTATACACATTGGAATTTTAGGAGGCCATTACATACACACACACACACACATACATCCGAAAATTTTCTCCAAAAGTATTTTCTCGACGTTTTGGCACATTCTGAACATGGTGACATGAAAATCTCGAAAGGAAAATTTTTTACCGTCGCATAGCTTCCTCCATGAGGAAGCAAAAAGATAACATTGCAATACGCGAATCGCATGTCCGTCGTGAACCTGCCGCATGAAGCTAGAACGTTCCGCCAGTATCGGAGATCTGTCAAAAAATAACCAAATTTCGAACACAAATATCTCGATTAATATTTATACTATCCGTAGGAATTTTTTTCTTCTCTACTTTTTTTTTCTTGCTCTATAATTTTTGCATTTAACTTCTTTCGATATCACTTGAAATGGCAAAGATAGATTTTTTCATTCGCGAACAAAAATTAAACGAACAATAATAATTTGCGCAATCGATACGCAATCAAAATATACTCAACGGTTGTGACATCAGATTTTTGAAATCGTGCACCGATTCACCGCAAACGTGCATCTTAGCTGAACAACTCTATCAGATACTATACATATAATATGGCTGCCTTACGCTAGATTAATCTATTGCTTTCTATACATTTTATAATACTGTGTATACTGTATAGTTGTACTCATCCATCTGCCTCACTGGCATAACGTCATACGTGACTTACTTGAACATTTTTTTTCAAATAAAATTATTATGACTATAATTCATCGCCACGTATAAATGGCGACGTTCGTTTTCTTCCTGGTTAAAAGGACTCTCTCGTTTTCGCTGAAGATTCGTTGACAATTTGCATTCAGGTGCAATTTATCTCGGGGATGTCTTCCTTAAGTGAAATCCTGGAATTACACGACGCGAGTTACGCAAGAGATCTCATCAGTCATTCGCTCCCCATGAGAACCACCCACCTAACCGCGTCTCTATTCTTGGGAAGATTTCGGCAAGTGAAAACGCCTCGGGTAGCATCCCTTATTACAGTGAGATATTCTAACCAGTCCATCCCCATTATATCTAATTTATTACAGACGCTACAGTTACAATTCGCATTAAAACAATACTGACTTAAAAATTAATTTTTTTCATCCTGCGGAACATCATATGTGTATAATTATTTTTCAAAATTAAAAATTTAATTTTTCCACACAATCGTTCGTCCTACGGACTCTTTTTTCAAATGTAAATGCCCCTAACAAAAGTTCCAGCACTTTAAAATGTTAATTCTGACAAAGTAATCGCGTAATTCATCCGTCGTGTATTAAGTTATGTGCATCATTTATATATATACACACATATAAGTGCATACATGAGTCTATTTACAGTATATGGTGTACATGACTATACCTATATATACACTGATACGTACAGCGTCGCGACGCTAAAAAGCTCACGAGGGCGTCGCTTGGTAAAAAACTTTTCGAAGAAACCGCCCTGCATGAAATTTTAATCCGCTCTCAAGTCGCGTCCCCCCACCCGTCCACCCCTCCCCCCTAACAACTACCCCCCCCCCTCCTGATATTTTCGACATCCCCCTCTCGCGAAGTCGAAGAAAAAGTTGGCAAATGGGAAACAAAGAATATTAGCACGATTACCGGAACCTGCAGGATTTTTCAAGCCGCGAATTTTTAAGGGAGTCTAAAAGGGTCGATATATATATATATATATATGCAGACACACTATATAAGAAAAGATATCCTTCAGAGTATCCGCGAGGGTTGAAGGTCCTAAGGGGTTTGAATAGGTAAGGGTATATACCAAGGGATTGTTATTTTCTACCCTAGAAACAGGGGTGCAGATCTCATTGTCCATTCGACTGAAGAGAAACGGTTGAAAATGATTTTCTGTGAGTTTCTCAACCATACAAATGAATAGCGTTCAATAAAATTCAATAGAAAATTCAAGAAATAATCTGATCGAATCGATCGACCAGTATCGATCGATAATGTCCATTCCAGCGATGAGTTTCGCATAATCAGCCAATTCGAATTTGCAATGTAAATCGTACCTAACGTCGAAGGCTGCCGAAGATCTCGGTAAGGTGCGTAAACGAGAAAGACTAATCAGTGGATACCGACAGTGCACGTTCAGACTGTAGAGGACGCTGCGCCGCGATTACCCTTATCTTATAATTAGTATACTTGCTCCGTAATTACGATTTGACCAAGATAAGGGAACAAACCTCCCCTTAGTTAGCTAATACCGAACCTCGTTATAGACCCATGTGCAATTTATTATTTATGATTGCAGAAAATTTTTTGCCGATCCGACCTAACCTACGGGCATCGGCCAATTAACATTTAATTAACGGATAAATAATTACAATCAATCTATACGATCAGCCGATTAAGAAATTCACTTATGTAAAGTCAATGTTATCCTGGTATTATTGGTAGAAAAAATGGTTTTAATAAAAAGTAAATACTACCACAGTAACCCAGCGAACCCCTACTCGACTCGGGTAAAAATATTTTGTGACGTCATGTGACAGACAGCCATACTGTTTTTCGAGTGGGATTTCACCTACAGTGACGTATGAGTGATGATGACTAATGTGCGCGCAAGCAATTTACATCGCGTTTCCTCGCAAGGAGAGATATCCGTCTCTCTTGACTCCATCCATCCACCCTTAGCATCCTCATCGTCCTGAGCCATCCTCAGGCCCTTATATCCACCATCCCTTACGTTATTTTCGCACGTGAACCCTTAGCTAGCTGAACGGGACCCTCGAGTCGGGCTGTCTACGGTATAGAAACCTGTCAAGCTGACGTTTTACCAAATTGCCATTGTTTTTATCCGGTGGGAGGGACGAGGAGGTGTTTGCCCCCTGTGCACTTTTAAATCGTACCAAATAAAGGTACACCCTGTATAAATAACGTACCATACACCTGGAGCGTGTTAACTGTAAAAAATGCACTGTATTGCATATGTATGTGAAAATCTCGGTTAATGTTTTAATATACACATTTTGAGTAATTATGGAATTCGAATAGATAATTTTGAAGAATTTCTTATACATGGACACTGGACTTGGTATTGGGAATTTGATTAAAAGTTTCTTCATTGTTCGTGTAATTAAGTCACTAGCGTTTGTTAAATTTATTAACAGGATACACCATGCGTTTACGTATATGCCACATACTGGGCCGAGTATACGTATGTTATATGCTAAACGTGATCGTCTATTGGTGTTCAAATGATAATGGTTAACGGCAGTGCCGTCACGAGAAAACTTTAGTAAACAGCGACGGTGATTTATGTAAATGTGTATCATGCGGGCGGTTAGCATCGATTCAACAGTCAGAACAGCCACCCTTGGCAAGTCTGCCACTGAAAGTGATGATGATAAAATAGCATTAGCCCAATACTGGGGAACGTATGCGCTTGTACGTATATGTGTACATATATGAAAAGTATACGGGTATCGAGAAAATCCTTTTGAAGAATTTCGAGGATTAATATGATACGTGAATGGATATTTGATGAATGATAAACGTTTGGATTTTGGAAATTGTGAAAAAAAAATTTTCAAACAACTTTTATAAAGAAAAAGACGAAAGGAGAGTACGAGAAGGATACTCGAAATTACTAAAACACAATTATACGCTACTCGAGCTTAATACTACGAGCCTCCTCTACGGGACGCGTGAACAATTCTGACCAGAGACACTCGGAATGTAATAAATTGTTAAAAAAAAAAGAAATAATAGTATTCGTTACTAGGCTAATCTCGCACATCGCAAAAAGCAGATCCAAGCGTGCCAATGCACGAGAGCAAAAACAGAAAAGATTTCGTCCTTTTTGCAAAGAGTGCTTACCGTAACGTTACATTTCTGAACTCCAGCTGCGAGACTACTGTTTGGACGGGACCGGCCGGGACGGCTAAAGAAAAACAAATGTCGGAACGACCTCTCTGGGCTGTCCTATAACCCCCACCCCCACCCCCCACCACTATTCCTTAAAGTACTGCCCTCCTGGACCAATCATTTTCACGGAAGGATTGGACACTTGTTAACTGCTTATATGGTAGCATGCCAGTAGACTCTATAATTCGCGAATCTTAAAATCAAATTCGAAAAGATATATCACCGTTTACCCCTCACGAGAAAGACGCAACATTTTTTTAATAAAATTTCAAATTTACATGCGACAATGCACATATGCAGTTATGCAATGGAAACGTATTTTGAGTGATTTAAAAAAATGCTGATTATTGAACTTCAATATACGAATGATTGATTCGACTGAAATAAAGAAATATGAAGAACGAAAGGTTAAATAACCTGTTAAAAATTTTTTTTCAGAACATATTGACTCGTATTCCAACGATTTATACAGGATGTTTCGAGAGTTTGTCATTTTTTACGACTTGTGACGCATTGATCAGCGACTTGGAGGGGGTGACGATATATATCAATGTTTTGGGGATTGCTCCGAGCGGAAAGAAGAAAAGTGGGAGGGAAGGCGTCAAAGATGAACGATATAGTGCCTTAGAAAGAAATCATCCCTTAGAGGCGTTCGGCGCCGTAACGGCGCTACCGACGTCTCGACGTCGAGACGCGAAACTGCCCATTTCAATAATGAAAAGTAATCGCTGAGAATTTCGCGTCTGTCCAACCATTTTTGTTGCATCATCAACCCTTATCTCGAAGACAAATAGTGAAAAAGAAACGAAAGCATTAAAATTTAAATTAAGAAAAATTCAAAGATAAATCAAATTTAGCATAGTTATTTAACAAAATTATACCGATATCCCTAAAACAAGTTAAAATTTACAGTAAAGCCACTTTTTTCACACACTTTTTTACTCAAAATCCTAGCGCAATCCCAGAAGAAAAAAAATACGAATTTTATCAACGAAAACCTTTATCCGCAAGTCGTACGTCAGGATTCTTGAAATTGCGTTAGAAAACTTATGGGAATCCGATATCGCACTCCCCATTTGCACTGTTTCTAACGCCACGATTCTTTTCCGCCACGTTCCTACAGTCTACACTGGTAGTTGCTACAGCAGCGTATCTAGCGGATCAAAAAGCTTTCATACCGATAATACACAAAGGGCGACTACGAGCAACGGTAAAATGCATTGTAAAATAAAAATAATGTCAACGGCAATAACAGCTATGTTGATACTAAAAAGCAGCACGTATACCGGGTAAACGTTATGTCCATAGGATTCCAGGATGCGACTGTAAGGATGCGAGGAAGCATTAAAGAAATACAGAACTTACATAGTTATAGGTTGGGTAGAAGATTTTCCTCAGACATTTTATTTATGGCCGTGCACTTTTTGTCCCGCTCCAAGCGCAGAGGTTAAGCGCCATTGGAGTGGGAAGGAAGGAACGTAACAAAAAAAAACGAACAAAGGATACAGCATAGACAAAACAAGTTGAAAAGTCTCAACGGAGCCGAACTTTCATTCGCTCTTATAGGTTAGGTCGCTGGGACGTATGAAAGTAGAAACAATGCCAATTCGGCGTAGAGACGTACCTGCATCTAACGCTTCCTCGAACATTGGGCCTTTCAATGGATTCGAAACGGCACTTTAACGGCGTCTCGGCAATTTAGAAACAGTCGATAATCGAATCCAGTCCCTCGACACAGAACACAGCTAATCGTGAGCAATGCAACCAAGCGACGCTTTACCGCGCATCTATTCGATAACCGTCCTGCACTGTCATTGGCCACAGCGGACAGTCAACTGATCGCTTATTGGCTACCATAATTTAAATTCTCGAATAAATAAATCTACATGACTCGAATAGCGCCAAAAGCATTGGTATGGATGTCTGAATAAATATTACAATTTTAATTAGAAATTCTTCGAAAACCCAAAGAGAAACGCTGTATGATTTTATTGAAAATTTGCCGATGCAGTTTTCAAAGCTTCTGGTTGCTGAACGAAAAAAATTGTTCGAATCAAAGTGCCGTATACAGAGTGTAGAGACATTCGTATAGGGGCGGATATCCATTCACTGTCGCTAACGACGTAAAAATAAACACGGGAAATAGGCGGCATTAAAAAACAGGAACAAAGAGCTGTGGGGTTCGTGCAGATTGTAAACAAACGGGTGTATAGGCATCGGATCCGTCGGGACGTAGTAAGCGTGAACCGTTAGGGTGCCTTTTCCCAGGAGGGACAGGAGATATATTGCACAGAAGCGCGTGAACTGCCTCTTCTATTTTCAAAAATGCCCGCGTAGGAAATAATAGGGATGCACAGTGCAGCCTATATGCGGATCCATATATCCTGGTGGTGTCGAAGCTGCGAAATGCAGTATTTACATTTCCACTTTGTTTAAAGCTTCGTATGACGTACGTGAATATCAATGAAAAATGAGCAAATGAAAAATGTCTGAATAACGAATGGAGCTTTGGATGATGAAACTAATCACGTCTTACTAAACCGTTCTAATAATTCCAGGACCGGTACAAGTATAATGACTAACGGCTGAACCACATTAGGGTTCTGGATACCCGGTGCATTGTGGTCTACTACCACGTCGCTGATAGGTACATAACTTTGCACTCAACCCTTTGGTATTATTGTACAGCCATAGGAATCCCTGTAACCCTATACCGAATTCGCATAAACCCCGTACGATGCCGTCATATTGCCTAATTAAAAAAAATGTACCAATACCAAAACAATCTTTGAACATAAAAAGCACACCATATTTTAATTAATGTCAAAGACCATTAAAAAAAACTTTTTAATTTTATACTCTGTATAATTAAATCTTGGTCAAACTCCCTATAAAAGGCGTATGCGACCATCGAGATGAACTTTTTAATAAATTATGGTACTGGTACACCCTTGCCAACCCGTATTACAAAAAAAAAGGACCACGTGCAAAATGAATGTTTTATAGGATAGGATGCGTGAGTGGTAGTCGATTCAAGGGAATCCTCAAATTTAAAGCGAAATCCACAGTGGCATCCCATGAAATCGTATCTCCAACCATACCTCGTATCTCCTCTCGGCATACAACGCATCCCCCATTTACCCCCAGAGTATAGGTACGCACAGCTTTTTATCAGAGGGAGCACTCTGGGCTCCCTTTAATTAATGGCAAAACGTGGAGTCCAACGATGGGTCATGTAGACCTACAATTATTCTGGAAGTCCGTAGAACGAAGCGCCGGAAAATAAAGGCAAATGAACGCACCGACATTACTGACCCACCGGAACGAACCCTTAATTCTTTGTCACATTCAACCCCTTTGCATCCCTTACCGCCTTTATTAACTCCCAGTGTCATTGATAACAATTATTTTGAAATTCCGAAACAAATAAAAGAAATAACAATAAATAACCAACATTTTTTATAAACAACCCCTTTATCATTTTAAATTAATCTATCGCAAACACTGCTGTCTCTCTTATCACGATAACGGAGTTCTTGTCACAAATTTTTAACGCGACGCTTCGATCCGCAATTCTTCACAGTTGACAACGAGACGTACACTGGTTTACGACCACTCCCAAATAATTATCATGCACTATGGTGCATTTCGGGAAAAGCAATTTTGGTCGCATCTGGATCGCAGGAAAAAAAAATATCATGGGACGAAAACAGCCGGTAATACGAAAGCATTGCCAGCAGGGCCGTTACGCACCCGATCATAAACGCAAAGCATATGGGTATCGAGAGCCTGCATAGATCACAGAGGATTATCCTGGTTCCTGGACCATCCCCAAACGCCACTGGATGCACGCTAATTGCTACAGAGACATGAGAGTGCTTCCAATTCAGAATCCACCCCTTTTGGATAGCGCCCTTGTGGCCCTGGGCTTGCGTGTCTCTCATGGTCCCGCATCATCTCCTATCTCTCTGTCTCTCTCTCTCTCTCTCTCTCTCTCTCTCTCTCTCTCTCTCTCTCTCTCTCTCTCTCTCTCTCTCTCT